>SNQJ01S0012397.1:0-36462 GCA_010110895.2 Picea sitchensis | reverse complement strand
CTTCATCTTTATGTCATAGTATCTTTTAGTCAGGTATTTCTTCTCGAAATACCTCTTGAACTCCTTCCAAGTGATATCTTTCTCTCTGATGTGTTGTACCTGCACAAACTGATCCCACCACATGGATGATTTTCCTTTCAATTGATACATCGCAATTCTTCCTTCTGCATGAGCGGAATAATTCTGCAGTTGGAAATATTTCCTCATGCCAAGCAACCAGATTTTGGCATCTTCCTCCTTCTTATGTTCTCCATCGAACGTTGGAGGCTTGATCTTGCTCATCTCTCCCTTCAATTCATCCACTCCAGATCTTCGGTGTTTTCTGGTAGGGGACGGGCTTGAACTACTGTGTGCTTCCCTACTGGAATGCTTTGGGGAGCGACGATGATGTCTGCTACCACTCCTCGTTCTTATTTTTCTCTCAGGGGTCCTGCAACTCCCTGTTTTGCTTGTGTCACTCTCCTTTTCCAATTTCCTTTCTATTCTTTCCAAACTCTTCAACATCTTTAAGTTGAATTCACCCTGCCTATCCTTGACTTTCATGAGTTTTTGGCTATCAACTCGATGAGCCTGGTCATCTCTCTGCAATCCTTCAATGATTTTCATTATGTGCCCTTCCTTATCTAATTCTCTTACGTGCCCATTGGAGTTCGATCCTTCGACTCCCAAGTTGACATCCCTTCCTTCTCTTTCGTTCTCTGAATCGGAGGCAATATGCACCTCTTCCATTTCTATACTCGGTTGTCCTCACACTCGTTGAACTTTGCACACACAACGTGCAGTCAACCGAAGTTTGTCAGGCCTTAAACCCTTAATAAAAACCACAACATTCAATAACCAACGTGAATAAGAAAACGTTTCAAATTCACTAAGTTTTTTGAGCCCTGCTTGGCTCTGCAAATTTTTGGGACTTCGAGACTTCGGTTTTTTGGGGGTTTTTTTCCATGAGGGTCCAACAATTAAATCCTCGACAGTTCTTATGTCCTTCAAAAATTTCGAGATTTCGGAACTTCAGTGTTTCGGGTTTCGGGGTTTTTGGTCCCCGGAGGTTCTCGCACTCGCTTCCCTCTCCAACTCTTGACTCCCGAACTTCCAACCTCTCTTCCCCTGGGCCCACAACACAGCTGTCACCAACCCCGGTAGGGATTTCAGGACTCGACACTTCAGGTTTTCGGGTCTTTGGTACCCGGGAGTTCACGATGCAGTGACTCCCAACCCCATGTCACTCCAACTCTCGAATTCCAAAATTCCGATTTACTTTACTCTCCGGGCCCACAGCACAGTTGTCTCCCTTAACCACGATGGCGCGTGGTACGTTTAGGAGGGTCCATGTCACCTTCAGTGACATCATCGGGTCCCACCATTCTCGCTTGTCTTCTCGACTCGCTGGCACATGGTACACACCCATGTGTCCACGTCCATTCCAAGACAATCCAACGGTTAGACTTCTCTCAGATCTACGACGCAGATCTTTTCGGCATTTCGGGGTTTTAGGGATCGGGAGTTCGTGCATCTCCACCTCTCGAACTTTCGTTTGCCGAAATCACAAAATTACGGTCTATTCTTCCACTTGATCAAACGGTCAAGTTCCTCTCTTACGATCTACGGTGTAGATTGTTTCGGAATTTTGGGTTTTGCTATTTCGCGACTTGCAAAAACAGGGTTCTTCCCCTTTGGTTTACCGGGTGCCGAAACGTTGTCCGGTAGCCACGTGCCCCCCTGATGGACGGTCTCGACGAATTCAGGATTTCGTGTATTGCGATTTCCACACTCCTGTGCAACTCGAAAAGGTTTTTAAACCTTGCGCACGTTTTCCAGATCTGACGGTCACGAGGGTTCTCCTTTTCCCCGAACAGATCCTACGGCTCCAACACTTCTGGTGTGGAGTCCTCTCTTTCTGTGGCCAAATGCCACCCTGGTTGCGGTTTCATAACACCGCTACACCTCCTGAGCTTTGTAATACGGTCAAGTAACTCCTTGACACTCATGAGCATTCAAAGGTCCGAAATTGGTCCTCCAAACATAATTTCTCCTCAAACCCTCGGTCCAAAGACCACTCAATTGGCCCATCTAGGCTCAGCGTCGAAACCTTGGCTCTGATACCAAACTGTAACACCCTTTCAAACTGTAACGCTCTGATACCAAACTGTAACGCCCCCATTCCGGGCCGGGCAGGTGCTACTTCGCGCAATAACAATCTCATACTTAATTATATATATAAGACATGCATTTAAGAAAATGAAACACATTTAAACTCAGAGTAACCATAAGAATTACTGTTATTATAAATAATCAATGTATTTAACATTAATTCGTATGCACAGCATAATACATGATAAATATAAATACACAAACATGCAGAAAAGTAATTAAAACATCATCTGGTACTTATCTTTGAAACGGTGGTAATTCCACCAACCAGGTGCAGGCCTTCCACAAACCTCCCAGCCTTAGAACACACTGCTCATCAAGCTCAGCAGTGGGTCACCCCCGAGCTGGGACTAATCTCCACCCCCAAGGCAATGAATCCTAGGCTAGGCTGAGGTTACAGGGAAAACACACAGTCACAAGGAAGGAATTTTCTCCCAGGAACCAYTCATACTCACTGCCACAGACTCTCTTTCCCCACATGCCTGTTCCACCCCAGGAGTATACACCTTCTCTGTCACCTAGACAGTCCTTCGGCTGCTAACCTCCCTTGCCTTGGGTTTCAGCAACAGACCGGACCGGAAGTCTCTGAGCTCTGTGGCAGCTACATGGTTCCTTCCAGGAGCTCTCTCCTTCCACTGCGCACTCTCTCACCTGGAGAGAGTCGCTCACAGGAAAAGAAACTTGTTCTTCCAACTTCAATCACCTCTCTCACCTGGAGAGAGTGTTGTATAAACTGGCCAACAAGCCACACGCAATCCAGCACTGCGTGACCACAACAGCCAACAGGGAAAACAGACATGGGCTTTCCAAACAGGCTCGACAATGACAGGATGGTCTCACGGTTATGGCTTTGGGACAGAGACTCCACACACAGGCTCGATCTGCTTAGACAGAGGATGCATCGGCTTTTTCAAGAAATCAACACAGGCTTCTGGTTCAGGGGATGTACGGTTCAGAAGAAGCATGGAGCTCTTCCAGAGGTCGGACGGGTTCACGCTCCGACAGTCGGGTAGAATGGAGGAGGACCCCCACCATGGCTCATCTCAGCCGTTTTATTTGCATGGGCTTGGGTTGACACTTGTCACCCATGAAACTGCATGCCTTCCATCAGCGTGCGTTCCTCCCCATTTGGAAGTCACTTGTCATTCCAAAAAAGAACTTAGGATAAAACATATAATTCACATGGTCTTTTTGGAATAATATTAAAATATTATTCCCAAGGACTTAAGCCCCTGGGCTTAGCCCCCTAGGCTCAACACTTAGCCCCTCTTCCCACCTTCTAGCCCCTAATCCCTTGCCCACTTTGTGGAAGCTTAGTCCCCCATCACTCATTCATCGTGGTCGGTCTGCACGCGACGGTGTTTATATTTTATTAATGTTCTGCATTGATACATGTACAAAATCAGGCTCTTGGTCTTCAACCCTTAGGCTCTCTGGCTTAACAATCACATAAACTCACCGGCTTATATAAACTTGGCTCACTAGCCTATAAAACATTTTTACAACTCATTTCGTAAACAAGATTTACAACTGGGCTCGGCCTTGGGGACATTACACTAGCTGAGGGTACCAAGAGGTGCGCTAGGCTAGGGCTCACTAGGATGTCAAGGAATTAGGTCAAACACTTCATCAGAAGTGCTCGAACACATGGGTTAGGGTTTGTTGCAGMTACAAAATTAGAAAACCTAGTTGCAGTTGTAACTGGTGCCACAACGAGCTTAACAAATAAATTCCTAATCTATCTTCCAATGGTTAGATTGTTTGAAGATAGTGTGGGCCCATAACCTGTTAGAAATAAATAGATGTGCTCGTTTTTCCATAAATAATATAGCAATATTGTCACCRAACCATAGGCCGAAGCCACCCCCGATCACCTTTAATCTTGACACACAGAATAAATCCGGAAGAAAACCTTAAAACCAATAGCCAACCAAGATAGCATATCTCTCTCCAAGGCTAGCGTACCAAGGAAAGAATCCAAACCATAACCAAGGTAGAAAGTCCAAACCATAACCAAAAGCCAAAATCCCAATTGCAGTAGTTGCAGTTGCACTCCCTCTCCAAAACTTGTGCACCACTAGTCTGTGTGAGCTGTGAGAGTGTGAATGACAAATGAGTTCTAGCGCTCTCTTATTTATAGTGTTCTTTGTCATCTATCCAGGCCGAATTCTTCTTTTAGAGGTTAACACTTAAATATTTATTATTTTATTGAGCCTACATGTCTTCTAGGGTTTCTACACATATGTTTAGGGTTTCTCTTGCTTCCCAGAGTATTTTATTCTCGTCAAAGGTTACACGTAGAGGTTAATACCTCCCGCAGATACCATAATATGAACATACACCTCCCTGCCTCCCTTATATTATTACATTATCTTCTCTTCCATTCTCTAGTATCCTCAAACCTCAGAGCCTCATTCCTCTCACTCTTGCATACACTTCCACACTATCTCATCTACATACATCTGCTCTTGGTTCTGTAATCTCAAAACTTCTCATTCTCGCAAACTCTTCCACACTTCACTTGCTCATCCTTTCATACACACACTCACATGCTCAAAATGATTAGGGAATCATTTTTTATAGAACCCATATGTTCAATGATTTGTCTGCATACCAAAACACATCGTGCGCATGGGGTCAGCTTCAAATACTTAGATTCTCCATAAAATCGCGCTGCAAAAACTCCTTCGAAATCGGTCTCAATCTCCTTCCATCGCACGTGATCTTCGCATAGACCCTTAACGCTCAGCAACCATCTGATCCGGTCCTTGATAAAATCTCAATCGCCGACCTATTTGTTTGCCACCAGAATGCACAACAAAGCTTCAACGCTCAGCAACCGTTCAATCACTATGGAATAGATCGTGGTTGTTGATCTGCGTACTTCCCACTAAAACATGCAACACAAACTTAATGCACAACATTCGTTAGATAGTCTCCTCGATTAAATCTCAGTCATTGATCCCATTCCCATATCATCCGGACACACAACGCAAACCTCAACACTCAACAACCGTTAGATAAGGTCCTTCGTTCAATCACAATCGTTAATCTTGTTCATTGGCCAGTGGAACACACCTCATAGCCTTGACACTCAACAACCGTTCGAGCAGTCCTTGAATTAACCTCAGTCATTGATCTTGTTCACCGCATCATCGGGAATTGGGATCATCAGGGTATCAGGTCACCGGCCCATCGGACTCCAAAATCAGCCCCTCGACTTTGTTGGTACTCTAATCCGATATACCATCGGACTCACCGTTCCCCTGGGACTTCAACACCTCAATCCTCCTCTGATCTGGTATACTGGCCCCCAGGTTCATCGACCTACTGGGCCATTGGGCACCCGACCCATTGGGCCTTTAACTTCAAGCTGATATTCCAATCTTCCGATATCCAATATATCGGTATGTTGATGTGGAAAATGACATAATCTCCACATGGACACCTTCCATGTACACTAGATGATGTGGTGTTGATGTGTATATGATGTCATCACATCCTCTTTCTCTTGTTCATACGCCATGCTGACACAACACTTGATATGTGGCACTGTCCTGACTGCTTTCGCGGCTCTGTCATGGTGTTGGCGTGGTATCCCCACCGGATGATCGGCCCACCGAGCGCTTCAACATTGCACCTTCACCCTTCTTCCCGGTTCAATATGGAACCTTAACACGATGTGTTTCGTCCATCGGGCCATCAGGATATCGGCCTACCGGCCCCCAAAACTTTAACTCCATCCACTCTATTTCAATCCTCGATATCTGGTATTGGAACCATGCCACTCTGTGTTTCGGCCACCATGTTAACATGGTAGATGAGGTGGCTTCCGTGTGGCTCTCTGTACTATCTTGGCTACAGTCATAGCGTTGGCGTGGCAGATGACATGGCTTCCACGTGGCTCTGATGTGGCATATGAGCTGGCCCACTGGGCCACCAGGACTTCAACACTGTGCATACACTCTACTCTTCGGATATCCCATATACACTGGGCCCCACTACCGGGTGACCGGCCCACCGGGGTATCAGGCCTCTAGAAACTTCAACAATCGCTCTGGTTCTTCGGTATCCAATATAACAAGGTCATGATTCTTTGATCTTGGCCTTTTATCTCCTATGATCAACGATCGAGATTTAATCCGCTAAAATTTAACTCTTTGCACATGGATTTGTAACTTGGCCGTTCTTATTCAAACTATTTGACTTTACTTTGCAATATAAACCCATGAAAATCATTTTTCCTTATGAATGCGGGATTTGCAATATTGGTTGTTTACTTCAATCGGACCACCGGTACCTCCCTTACTAGGCTTATGGTTTTGTTGCGCCTTCAGCACATGCCTAAACCCTCGATCTTCAACGCACTGTGATCACTCTTCGATACAGCCACACACTCTTTGCCTCCTCATACCTGTGTTGGGTTTTCTCATCCAACTTCAAACTAGGATCGAAAATCTGTTGAACGCGCATTCATCTCGTAGTTATGGCATTGTCGTTTTGGATTCAGGGTAGCCCTTACAAGAAGTCAACATCGCATAGAGATGTTCACAAACGTCTTACCTTCACACAAAACCTCATCAATGCACATAAACATTTATGATCTCCCCTTTTCTTTGACATTAATGACAACACTATTATGTCTCCTTATTTCGTTGACATCAATGACAACATTGTTTCCAACAGGTGGAACCAGAAGAAGGGTTCTAGCAAGAAACCCTATGTATCTTAGACAAGAAAGTAATATTTCTTTAGAATATAGTCATTGCTCAAGAAAGGGTGCAATGGAAGCGCTTTGGACTAGATGAGGCTGCTTAGGAGATGGAGGATGCCATGAGAGAGGGATGTACATTCCTTTTTTAATCTTAAACATTGTTGAAATAAAATAACACCAAGGACAGTGTTAAGTGTTATTCCAGGGGGATGTAATGTCTTGATTTCGACCCTTTAGAATGATTTGAATTTAATTATGTATATGTTTAAATGTTTTGCATAGATACTTTTACCAATATGATTTTTTCACACCATGAGGTAGACATGCCATGGTGATTTTGAATACTTGTAAATATTGACATTAGAAATGGATGAAATATCCAAGACTCACTGAGAATTAGCACCTAAAGGAGCTATGATACCGTGAGAGGGGAAATGCAAGGAGATCCAAGGGAATGTCTATAGACCTAGCTACCTATGTCTCCTATGCATGCTCTCCCTACCCAC
This sequence comes from Picea sitchensis, assembly GCA_010110895.2. Classification (NCBI taxonomy): domain Eukaryota; kingdom Viridiplantae; phylum Streptophyta; class Pinopsida; order Pinales; family Pinaceae; genus Picea; species Picea sitchensis. The sequence goes on along the minus strand of SNQJ01S0012397.1, from coordinate 29,091 downwards.
CTTGTCATTACCTTTACCCTTCACTCTTTTATAATATTGATGTTAAACCTAGCCTATAGTCTAATTTGAGATAAGAGAAGTAGAAACTAACCATCTCCTAGCCTTAGACAACCACCTCCTACATCCTTGGAATGCGTGCCCCACATTCTTGAAACTAGAAGTTGGATTAGGAATCTCTTTCAACCTCCTCACTCATGCAAATATTAGTAATTCAAAATAAAGAGGGAGATTATAGGCATGCCAAGAAAAAATTGGAGATGGAATTAGCAAAGGGAGGACTATTTTTTTACCCATGCAAGAAAGCCATGAGGCCTTGGTAGAGAATAGGAGAAAGAAGTTAAATCCCTAGAGAGGAGGAAGGGATTGATGTGTAAGAATAGTGTAGATTGAGTAGAGAGACACCCTTAGAATCCTTGAAGAAAGTTGATCATAAAATGTCCAAGAACCAAGAAAAATTATGCTAGAGATAACACTAAAGTAGACAACAGTTTGAAATTTCTATGTGCACACTGAAGAGCACTGGAGGGAGGAATTTCTGAGGGACTGTTTAATAGAAAAGGGATTATTCTCCTTACGTTGTGTGGGGTAGGTATTGTGAGTGCCAAAAGTTGGTCTGACTATAAGATTAATTAAAGAACTTAACAGTGGGTTGCTTGGTTGAGATTTTATTCTTCTTGGGATGGGGGGACTAACTTGAGAGTCTTTCATTTGTCTTCTTCACCTTGGTAGTCTCATAGCCTGGCTAGGGGGTGGCATCCACAGTGGACTACCTACGATTGAGTGGAAAATTGCTCACACTCAATGAGTTGCTTGGCATTTATCTCTTAGAAAAAGATAAGTACCACTTTATTGCTCTGAAATTTCTTATCATGTTATGAGTATAACTCTATGTTGCTTATGGTTGAATGCATTTTAATTTGCTGTACGATTAATAAGCAAATTGATTGTTTGAAAACTACTCTACATACAAATTATTGTAGAAATTAAATGAGGTAGGCTAGACATGTATTTAAATTTTTATATTTCTGAGTAGATTTCTTAATACATATGATTGTATTTTACAATGCATCTCCTCCATTGTTGGTGACATTGATCAAATGGATAGTGCTCTGTCTAAATTTCTGAGTAATACACCCCTTCAACCTGTTTATTTATTATTGGAACCACTAGCTATAACCACAGGTAGCTACAACATCCCCATTCTTTATGTAAGCTAGTTCTATCAAAGAAAACATAGCCTCTTTTTCCTAATAGTGCAAACAACCTCCATCTGCATTGTCCTAATAGTGCAAACAACCTCCATCTGCATTGCAGATTCCTTTGGCATTTTCTGTCTGATTATGAATTGAAGATTTTATCATGATTTTTAGATGCTAAATTGCAGAGATTTGAGATTTGTGTTCTATGGTTGGAAACTGTAATTATCCCCTCTCAAACTAATCTAAAGAGTGGTCCATTAGAGTTCTTTTATCTCTTCATATATATATAAGATTTGGAACATAAGGCTTGATGTCATCATAGTAACTGAAAACGAAATGACCATCTCAAGCATCTTTATCAAAGATTATAGGGTATAAGGTTCTCCACTTCTGGTGTAGGAGAATGTGACTATTGCATCGAGCATGAGCCAGGAATTTGTATGAAGATCAATCTTCTAACTTCATGTATTTCTTGCCATCAAAACCACTTAGAGTACATGAAGCTCAATTCATTGCATAGTTTCTTTGACAATTACAAGTCACGAGGAAGATGAAGAGCAATGCCTTCAATAATGCCCTCATATCCTCAGGCATCATTTGCCTTGTAGTATAAATGCTTGAGTCTCAGGGCTGTGTCTTAAATTGTCAAACATTCTGTGTGTGAACCGTCAAAATTTCATGATGGTATGATACCAACAACGCTGTAAAACATACCAGACTATCAACCCGACATTAAGACTACAAGATCCCAATTTGAATCATGCCAAAATTAGTGATAATGGGTATTTATCAAGGGAAATTTACCAAAAACCCATATTTTCTCAATTGGTGGAGTCATCTCTATGCGTAAGAAATTTAGAATTCCAATCCTGAGCATTATTCAAAAATTTTCTTGTTTATATTTGTCATACTTTAGATGAATAGTGAGCGTGAAGTTAAATGGTACTCCTATTTCTAAAGGGAAGGGAAAGTTACATAGCATAATTTGGCATATGCATTTATTGATATTTTGTCTCTGATGTGTATGATCCTCTTACATTCAAACACTATATGCTCCTCTTTAAGCATTTCTGCTAACATCCTATGAATATCCTTCAAGGCGTGCTCTTTCTCTTATTCCATGTTTCACCCTTTTCTTTTAGCTGGTGGAAATTGATTTGAGCCATGGCTTCTCTCCTAGTAGAGATTACTTTGTGATCAAATCTGTGATTTACGATGGTTTCTCAACAACTCTGACCACTCTAGTATGTAATACTACTTTTATAGGTGCCATGTCACAGCCTATACTTACAACTGTTTTTGTGTTCATCTCAAAGACACAAAATGGTCAAATAACAGAGACAGGAGAAATATTGTAGATTATAAGTGTGTCCTCTGCTCTTATGATCCTACGACTGAATATGAAGCTAAGTTCTATTTCTAGTGTAATAAAGCATGTTTGGAAATCAAAATCCCTTTTATTAATTCTTTAATCATTGGACTCTTACTTTAATTTGCATTTATGAGAGATGTCAATTTGGTTTTGTATTCAAGAGCATAGCTTAATTGATTCTCTTCTTTCCAAAATCAAATTCCTATTGATGCCTTGCTCAATATGTTCTGTTTATTGATATTTATAAAGGTCCATGTTTACTTCAAATAAATAAAAATAACTGATATAATTCAATCCTTCAAACTAGAATAGATTATAAGTAGAGATTCTGATTTCATCTTTTGCATTAAGTTAAACTATTAGTATTGTTTTAGCAACTTATTGCAGGAGGTGCATTACACGACATATGATTATATCATCAAAGAAAACCGTAACAAACTTGAAATGGTACTTCTTACCAAACACCTTGTTCATTAAAACTTGAATAGTAGCAGGAGCATCACAAAGTCCAAATGTTGTCATTGGAAATTGAAGAGGTGCATTACACGACATATGATTATATCATCAAAGAAAACCGTAACAAACTTGCAATGGTACTTCTTACCAAACACCTTGTTCATTAAAGCTTGAATAGTAGCAGGAGCATCACAAAGTCCAAATGTTGTCATTGGAAATTGAAAGTATCCCTGATGAGTCCTTAATACAATCTTCTCTGCGTCTTGAAGCCGGATAGGTATCCAATGGTAGCCTATACGAAGGTTGATCTCAGAAAAGAACTAGCTCATTTATCAAATCATCTATGCGAGGCATGATAAATATATTTTTGATAACAATTTGATCGAGTGCTCTATAGTCAATATAAAAGTGGTAAATGTTAATATTATGGTAGCTGCGGGAGGTATTTACCCCCATGTGTGAATCTGATGATAATAGAAGACTCCGGGAAGCAAGAGAAACCCTAATGAATTGGCTAATAACCCTAGAAGCCTTGTCGGCTCAAGAAGATAATTTATATTAGGCTATTAGCCTCCAAGAGAAGAAGTCGGCCAGAAATAATAATAATACACTGAACAGACACTATCCAGAAGGAGAAGTCGGCCCCAGCAAATCTGGCAGAACCAGTATAAATACAGGGCGCCAGTTCTCATTTGTCATATCTCAGGACTGCAGTTTTCCCAGTTGGTGCACACTGCAGTTGCAGTTGGTGCGCAGGTTTGGAGGAGGGTTGCAGGTGCAGGTGCAGCAGCAGCTAGTTTCAGTATTGGCTTGGATTTCTCTTGGCTAGGGTTTGGGACTATCTGATCAGTCTTTTGTGTTGCGCTATCCTTGGGGAGAGATGCATTGTCCTTTGTTTGGCTATCTAGCCTAGGGTTTTCTTCCGGAGGAATTCTCAAGTCAAGGTTAAGGTGCTCGGAGGGAGGCTTCGGCCTGTGGTTGGGTGACGAGGGTACCGTCAATGGAAAAACGAGCACACCATCTTCTATATTCTAACAGGTTATGGGCCCACACCCCTTCAGTCAGCCTAAAACGCTGGAAGGAAACATAGCTGCTAGATATTGAGCTCATTGAGGAACTGCCGCTAGGGTTACTAGCAGGAGCAACTTCCAAAAGCACTGTAGCTAGGGTTACCAACAGAAGCAATTGCAGAAACCCTAAACCTCTTGTCGAGGCACCTTAAGTGACGAGATTGACCTAATCTCCGGATAGATCAGTGCGCCCTAGCCCAGCGCATCTCCTGGTACTCTTAGAAGGCCGAGACGTGAAGTTTGGATTTCTGGTCAAATCTAGGGTTTGACCAAGTCAAGCAAGCCATGATGATGAACTCTATGAAGTGCGAGAACAAGCTAGATGGAGCTTCTAACGTCAGATCATGGAAGACAAGTTGACCTCATCACTAAGAATAAAAGTGTTGGACATTGTGAAAGGAAAGATTGTGAAGCAAAGTTTAAAGAAGGAGAGAAGAGGCTTATGTAGAACGTTGCGACTATGGAGAAGTTCAAAGGCGTTGACATCAATGCCATGAGTATCATGGTGATTTGGATTCCATAAAGACCACTTGATACCTACATCTCCCATCTTGACTCATGAAAGATATGTATGATACCCTAACTAATCTCTTCTGGTTAGAAACATTGGACAAGTTATGAGTCACGAAGAATGAAACTCCAAAGGCGACATCAAGATGAATGGCGGCGGCATAACATCCCTGCACTGTAGGATCTCGGTTAAAAGAGATCAACTACAAGCTATTGAAGAGATCACTTGAGAAAAGGAATTGGTGAACATAGTACTCAATGGTCTTCTAAGACATGGGATGCATTTGCGCAAGCATGAATATTTTAAGGAAGGAGTACGACATTTGAAGAACTTTGGACTTGTTGTGCTCAAGAGAAGAATAAAGGGATCAATGCAAAGAAACCCAAAATTTTGATGATCAAGTTTTCACAGCAAGATTCAAGAACAAAGGAAGTTCATAGGGAAATCAAAATCAAGAAAGACATTCCCGAAATACAATGCTTCAAGCTGTCAGTACGGTCACTACAAAGAATGGGGAGTCACGACTAAAGAAAGGAAGAAGAAACTACGAAACATCGATTCTTAGAAGAAATGAACCTACAAAGAAGATTAAGCATGATGGAAGAGACTTCTACTAAAGGTAACAACACACTCTTCTTATTTTCTTGTACATATCTTGCTTGCATAGATCTTTGTACATATCTTGTATATCTATCTCTTGGAAATGTGTGTTCCAAAAGGAGCTATACCTATGAAAGAACAACGGGACAAGGATGAATATCATTAGATAATGCATGAAAGGATGAAATACAAATCATGTGGAAGACATTTCAAGATAAGGCCAGAATTAGAATCAATCTTGAAGAGACTGGAAAAAGTAAAGAAGAGCAGAAGAAGTCAACAATCAAGAAAATGAAGAAAGACTTATGACAACAACTAAAAGACAGTGTATTGGACTCTACATTGAGACAAGAGGGAAGCCAATTATATTGGGAGACAATAAGATGGAGGCAGGCATGGACTCGATTGGAGACGAATGGGGAGCATATTATATGCACTCTTACATGGAAACAGGATTAGGTAGCTAATCCCATGATCCATTGAGATGATGAATGTATGTCCATGGTAGCGACCATGAAACATGAATAGGTGTTGACTCAGCCATGGGAAGAAGTACTCTTCAAAGAGAAGCCTTAAAGTATTCACAGTTTGTCCATCCGGATCATAATTGATGATGAAGGAATAAATTGGAATCTCTAGAACAGCTGAAATCTACAAAACTCCATGAAACCAAGAGATAATGAAAACATGAAGAACATGAAGATTCCAAAGAAGAAAGAAGAACAGAACAACCGGTCATTGTATCAAGAATCATAAGATTACCGACTGATGAACTCACTAAAAGCAATCAGAAATTTGGTGAGAGGAGCGTTGTCTTGGAGATGAAAGCATTGTGAGATCGAACCGAGGTTCTCGGATGAAGGTACATGATGATTGATTATTCGATTACCCCGGACTTATCTCTATATAAGTCACATTATATTATCATAACATCCATGAGTGAATTCTACATCGGATGAACCCTAAAAGAATGTTCTCGGAAAGAAATTGAGTAAAGCATCGAGAAATCTCAGAACTTTGAGGCATACCAGAAATACTCTTGTCGCGGAGATAAGAGAACAACTTGAGAACCTCCGTTTTGTGAAGCGTGGTGAAGATTTCCTATAACATCAAGATGACTACTGGTCGGATCGCGTGTGAAGAGATTGCCACATGGATATGTTCCAGTCCTCAACTATGATATACTCTATTGTTCACATCTACAAAAAAGCCTTCACAGTGTTCGGACTACAAAATTATTACATTATCCATGATGAAGTCCGGAAAGGAGAAAGTGATTCTCAATACCTTATCTCCACTGATGAGCGGATAAGCATACATTTTTAGGTAAGAAAGCTCATATTCAAGATGAAGAACTTGCATACTCAAACTAGAGCTCATGAAATAACTCTGTCATGGAAGGGAAGACTCTCAACAAGCTACAGAAGGTATGAAACATTTGGTACTGTGATTGAAATAACTCTCCGATTGGGAGGGCATTTATCTTTGTAAAGGGGCTCAGTTGAATGAGAGATTCTTTCATATTGGAAAAGTGGATTGAGATTTACGACGAGCGGTGGCTTCCCATTATAGTTAACTTTTATGGGAAGCGGTGATTAACGTGTATCATAGACAACGACTGTTATGGGGAGTGGTCTAGGATAGATCACATTCTTCTTAGCGATCCACTCACGAGTAGTGGTCAAAGTAGAATGGTGCCTTTCGTCGGCGATCCTCATTCTTCAGTTCACGGTTATTGGCAGTTCCGAAGAAGTGACAGTTTTGGAGTTGATCACGAGATGAACCCATTTCCTAGGCGGAACTGTTTCTTTCGAGTTTACTTTGTTTAGTGACCGAGGAGAATGGCCCGAGGGTGGGGAAGGAATGGTCGGTCGTTACTCCTCGAGGGAGCAAAAAAACTCATTCCTCTCCGGGCTACACACTTTGTTTAGGGTGGGAGGAATGGCCTAGGGTGGGGGTAGTCCAGGCTCAACAATGGGGCGGTTATTCCTGGGGGAGCGGAACTCTCTAGGATTACACTTTGTTTAGTGTCGGAAAAAATGGCCCAGGGTAAGGAATAGTCCGGGGCCGGTCATTCCCTTAGAGGCGGACTCATTCCCTCGAGGTCCACACTTTGTTTGAGTGTGAATGGCCAGGTAGGAATGGTCCATGCATTTCAGTGAGACTCATTTCCAGGTTACACTTTGTTTTGGTGTCGGAAGGAAGAATGGCGAGGTGGGAAATGGTCGAGGTTGAGAAATGAGAAACAATCCTTCTTCCTTGGTTGTAGAATGGAAGCGGATAGCCTATTATTGATATTCTATATGTTGAGGCGGACATTCCTTGGAACCTCACGGTGTGAGTGAAAGATTGGCCCGGATGATACAATTTTTATCATAAAAACTTAATCAACTGGGACAATCTTTCAGATCTCACAGACATGAGTGAAAAATTGGCCCAGATGATCATTGTTGATATTCTATATAAGAGCGGACCTGCTGGATCTCACGGACATGAGTGAAAGATTAGCCCAGATTGTTCAGTTTATGATAACATTGTTTCTATCGGATGAAGACTCTTGTGGTGGCATGGAGACATTCTTTGAGGATCTCCACGGGCGTGGAGTGAGTGTGAGATGATACAATTTTATCATAACATTGTTTCTATCTGAGGAGTTACTCTCAGATATTTGTTATGAAGACTATATGGCGATAGATAGGACTCTGTGGTGAATGTCAACCTGTGCTACGCCTTATACGTTGTTGATCAGTACTTGTGTGTTGCCAGTGAAGTGGTTCTTCTTGAATTATGAGATTTATTATTCACCTATGAATAGACAGGTGTTCTATCCGCACTTGTTCTAATTACCTTGAGGGAATATCGGCGGTGTGGAGATGATCATTGGATGAATGATGAGCGAGATTTTCGGGCAAATGACTCGGAGCTTTACTCCTCTTGTATCACTCATGGTGAGAGTGACTTACATCCGGTATCAACTACTTAGATGGATTATTGTTTCGAGAGATGATGTAGCTGACAGTGATGGTGATGCTCATAGTCTAGTCATGAAATAGTCTAGAGCGACTATATTGATACTCTGGGATGGTGATGGTGATGCTCATGATCTAGTCATGAAATAGTCTAGACGACTATATTGATGCTACCGGGTAAATGGTATGTTTTGTGCTCAAGTCCATTACCTGTAAATACCTCTCTAGCTAGGAGGGAGTGTTAATATTATGGTAGTTACGGGAGGTATTTACCCCCATGTGTGAACCTGATAAGAATAGAAGACTCCGGGAAGCAAGAGAAACCCTAATGAATTGGCTAATAACCCTAGAAGCCTTGTCGGCTCAAGAAGATAATTTATATTAGGTTATTAGCCTCCAAGAGAAGTCGTCGGCCAGAAATAATAATAATACACTGAACAGACACTATCTAGAAGGAGAAGTCGGCCCCAGCAAATCTGGCAGAACCAGTATAAATACAGGGCGCCAATTCTCATTTGTCATATCTCAGGACTGCAGTTTTCCCAGTTGGTGCGCACTGCAGTTGCAGCGGGTGCGCAGGTTTGGAGGAGGGTTGCAGGTGCAGCTGCAGTTGCAGCAGCAGCTAGTTTCAGTATTGGCTTGGATTTCTCTTGGCTAGGGTTTGGGACTATTTGATCAGTCTTTTGTGTTGCGCTATCCTTGGGGAGAGATGTGCTATCCTTTGTTTGGCTATCTAGCCTAGGGTTTGCTTCCGAAGGAATTCTCAGGTCAAGGTTAAGGTGCTCAGAGGGAGGCTTCGGCCTGTGGTTGGGTGACGAGGGTATCGTCAATGGAAAAACGAGCACACCATCTTCTATATTCTAACAGTAAGAACCATCTTTTTTTCTTGTCCAAGGCAACTATGACATCATAAGGGCTCTTGTTAGGAGTGATGACCCTAGCGTCTAAAAGCTCTTGCCAAGCCTTTCAAGCTTGGACTTCTAAAAATGCCCATATTGATAAGTGTGCACCACGGTGGGACCTTTTTTGGGGTCCAATGGAATAACGTGTTCCATGCCCCCGTCAGGAGGATGTCCTATAGGCACACTCTAAAATACCACCTTATACTTTTAAAGGACTGCACAAAGCCCTGAAGCATAAGTTCATTGTGGGAGTTTATTCCATGCACTATAAGTAAGCCATAAAATCAAAGTGACCCTTCTTCAACAATTTCGATATGTGCTTAGGAGTCCACAGATTGGATGCTCTTAGGTTCAAGTCCTTTGAGAGTCACCTCACGGCCATCTTGGTGAAAAGAGAAGAATTTCCTCGATGATTACTAGAATAGGTAACTATCGAAATAAGCCATTGAATACCCAGAAAAACATCCACACCACCAACATCAGTTACTTAAAAGTCATGTTTGAGGCTATAATCTTCCACAGAAAATTCTGCCTTGGTCACCACACCCTCAAACTAAATATGTTTATGGTCCCATATGTTGATGGGGAAGCATCTATCTAGATGGAGGCCCAAATGCTTAACTAAAAACACTCTAAATTCTAAATGCAATCCATAATCAAGCCAAATCTATATAGGTCAATGGTGGCTTGTCGGGTCAATGAAAGCAGAGATGTTATTGCCTCCACTAGGGTTCAAGTCTCATTAATGACATGTTCTCTACGTGTGCTCATGCTTGTGCTAGTGCACGTGCTTGCAAATGTGGTTGGGGTTATATGCAAGTCCTAGGCGATTTTGACAAAATAGATGCCCCTTATCCATGACTTCTTAGCTGAAGAAGCTAGAGTAGTTGAATGTTGCACATCAACACCACTTCATTGAATATATTCTCATAATAATAATAATAATAATCTAATTTTAAGGTCACGGCCAAGCCAGACACCAAATTGGTGTATGAGACCCCCTTGTTTGTGGGACAAGGGACCCCCTCCGCCTAGCGATTTGACTGGTAAAGTCTATGGAGGTATACATACCCTAGCCCCTCTGGATTTGAACTTGTGACCTTCTAGGAGGAAACACATGTTCTCAACCATTAGGCCCACTCAGACTCTATGGGAAGGTGTATGCTCATTGCATTGGGATATAAAAAGAATCTATTAAAAAAAACTACATGCAACCCAAATCCATGTGGAACAATTATAATAACTAGGATTAAACAAATAATTATCAAACACATTCAACATTAAAACACCTTCAAAACACTTATTTGACCAAAAAAAAACATATGAAAATGTACGAACAATTGCCCAAGAATGATTTTCCAAAGTTGAGGCTATGAATTGACAAGGGCTTGGCCAAAATCATAGGCTATTTCACCCTCAAAGAATACCAACAAGCAAGCAATTAAAATTTATGTGCTACAACCCACATCATTTGAAGGCTTCAACCTTGATAACAGTTATGGACTACAACCCAACAAGAAGAAAGAGGCCATTACCTTAATCTATCACTACTATCTTCTCATAGAAGTAGGAAAATCAAACCAACACGCAATTACCACCTCTCACAAACAGCAATCTCGGCATGGGTGTACATCCTCCAGCGATAAGAAACAACAACTCATTGTCATCTCTATGCAATGACAACATTCGCCAACTCACCATGGGGTAACAAAAGAATGGGAAGTGAAGGAATAGTAGGAACCTTTCATCCTTCCCCACAGTTATTTTTACATAGTGTAAATGGTCATGTTTAGCCACTCATAATGGGAACATCAAGCCACTAGCCATGGGCCTAGTAGGTACAATCACGGGGAAGACCCATCATAACACGATAACACGATGAGGATGGACCCTTGGTGGGTGTGGGAAAATTCCTCATAATAGAAACATCAACCCATTAGCCATGGGCCTACAGGTACAATCATGGGGAAGACCCATTATAACACGATGAGGATGGATCCTTGGTGGGTGAGGGAAAATTCCTTCCTGAAACAAACTCACCGATTCTCATGTGCTAAAAAAATATAATTGATAAACATTGTACATTCTTCAAAAGTTATATCTACAGAGGAAATATAAATAGTGAACATTGTGCATGTGAATATAAGGTGTTCTTTTATCCTCATGGCTTTTATGCTCATGCCACTTCTCGCAACATGAAAGGGAGTTGAACGAATGACAAATGGTTTCACTCCCCTTTTCCCCTTGCCAAGTCATAGTGCTTGCTCTTCTTTCCTATGGTTCTTATGCTCATTTTATATTAATTCACTTTTTCATGCTTATCATGCTTGTGTTTATATTAATTCACTTTTCCATGCTTATCATGTTTGTGTCACAACTTTATGTTTAACTGGAAAAAGTTGGGTACTTGACATTGGGCTCCGACTTTGAACTTTACAATGTCACACGAGTTGCCTTATATGCACAAATATTTACATGATGAAGTACTCTTGGCTCTGCACCCAGTCAAAATATATTTACATGCTATTTAATATTGGCCCATGTATAACGAGGTATTACAAATCAACTGTAGGTTCATCTCAACACGTGGATATAAAAACCCACAAATGAAGTTACTACCTTCAAGTTATGGACCATACACAATGTCATAGAAGATCACTGATTCAAAAACCCAAAATGAAAGTTATTGCCTTTGTGTCGTGGACATTACACAATGTCAAAGAAGACTGCTGAGATTGAAATGAAATTGGACATTCTTCCTCTACTTTTAACAACCTTGAAAATCACAAATTTAATTCTTTAAGTGTAAGATTACAAAATAATTTCGCCAAATTACAGAGAGCAACTATTGTCTGAAAACATAATTCCACTCAAGAAAGCATAATAAACTAAGACTACTTCATTAACACAAGGTAGAAAAGAAATATTACTCTATGAACTTGCATGTTTTAACAGGTTTAAGTTGTTCACATCTTATTGCAACAACTGCAAGCTCGCGACTGAATTGAAAACAGTCTTGCTAAAGAGGGTAATAGGGTATAGGCACCTTTGAACCACATCAATCAAATATCCAAATCACAATTGCAAATGCTTACTGCAAATTTGTTTAATTAGTACTAAACCATTCGAATTCTTCAGATCTCATGTTAGCAGGAATCTTGTGTTATCTATAAGGAACTAAGTTGCATGGAAACAGATATGGATCCAAATGTGGGTATGGATCCATTTCCTCTTAAATTTTCATTCCTCGTAGTCTTCTACTAGCCATTTAACATTCGTATGTTGTATGCACAATTACTCCATATATTTTAAATAACCAGTATTATTTAAAGTTGACCTCACATCTGCTACAAAAGCTGACTCTTTCTTGGCTCTCGGATAAATGTTCCTAGTCTGACTGCCTACTTCCCATGAAAATGGGATATAATCTTCAGGTGTGGCCAACCTCATTCTGAAACAACATTGTCACAACTGTGCAGTTTATGGGTTTCTCATTTGGCAATCACTTTCTAGCTGTCATTTGTCAATTTGTAATCAGTTCTCAGTCTAGTAATTTGAAATTTCCCCTTCAAGCTCATCAGATTTTATGAGACTTTCAACTAATACTTATGGACAAAGTCTCAAGAGTCTTTTAAAGACCTCAGAGAAGTATATCTCAATTAACACTTTGCCGTTCTTTAGGCACTTCTGGCACTTCCATTGTTGGATTCTCCCATCTTTCATTATTTTTTGGAACTATCAATCCATACCCACCGTGCTTTCTTTTATAAAGAACATTTACTTCTCCTGCAATGATGGCAACATACCAGCAATTAGAAGAAAGAATCATGCCTGCAAACAATGAAAACCTAAAAACATGAAGGTTACACTTCAAAAAAATATGAGTCATCAACCCACCACTTTCCATATTACGGAATGCATAGAAATCGTGATCAACATTCATCAACTGCTCTAAGGCTTCTTCAGGGCTCATTGGTGGCATTTCAAAGTATTTTGTCCGAACCACCTAAAAACAGATAATCGACATTACATAAGGAAGATGAAGCAGAACAGAGCAGAGGCACGTAATGTATAAACAATGGGATTATGTGGCAATATAAATCCAGCTTATCCTGCAAATTGAAAATGCATTGATCATGGAAAAATTGATTAGCTGAAGCTAGTGAACCTCAGTTCACAGAATGAATTGTCCTTGGTTGGCAGTCTTATCTTTAGAGAATCAGAGCTGTTGTTTTACAACGTTTCAAGGATCAAGACAAACGTTTCTTAACCTTTGCATTTTCCATATCTTATAAAAGTTGAAATCTTATATTTCATGAAATACAATATTATAAGGAAGCACTACTCAAGCGCTTCTTCCCAAAGCTAGTGTAATTTTCAGTTGGATATAATTTGTATTTTTCTTCCCTCTCACAATCAGCATTTGACCATCCTTAGATTCAAGCAAATTTTTTTCACTTCAATTATGTTAAGAATAAAATCTCTCAGTCAATCTGTTGGAGACTTCAGATCTTCTATCAGAGAGGCACATGGTAAAAGTCAGAAAACAGGGAGGAGTAAAAGATTTTGTTAGATCCTATGAAGAGGGCAGTGAAAATGATAAAGGCTTATTGCGCCAAAAGGCACTAGTTCTACAGCCCAGTATGATGGAGATGTTGTCATGTCCATGAGTAATGCTTACATCTTCATATGTCAGTTTCAAAAAATATATAATACTTGTAACAAATAATAATAATAATACTATATGTTTTCCAAATATAGATTCAAACTGAAATAAAAATATCTTTATATATATGAAAGAAGAGAGATTTGATATGTACACCTAATATAAAGACTGCTATATAGAGAGATAAAAAGAGATACCAGATTTAGACATAAACAGAAATGTTATAGATACGATATTTACATGGAAATATAATTACAATGCAAATATCTGCATTGTACGACTACAAGAAGCCTAAATCCATTGTAAATGACCAAAAAATTCACACCTCAAGGGATTTGATCTTTTTCGGTGCTTAATAGATCCAAGGTTAACATGAATCTACGTTGGCAACTCTAAATATTGCTTTCTTCTAATCTTCCCTGCAAGACATACCGGTGCTAAACCAAACAAATGCAACACAACATCCATTTATAGAATGTGTTGAATTGATCAAGATTCAAGTCCCTTCTAGCTAAACTATCTTAAAACCACTCATATTTACAAGAAATCCATCTCCTTACTTTTGCATGTTGTTCAGCCTTTCTATGTTAATTCCATTGTGGAAAAATTATCAATAACTAGAGGGTTTACTTTTTGTTTTTAGTGAAGCTCAAGTCTCGAACCCAACTCCATGCTTGTAAGGCACCCACATTCTCACTGTGGCCTGGGAGTTCGACAACGGCTGCTTAGGAATTTTCAATCATCTTGTCTATTTTCTTACAATTTCAATTTTGATATTTCTAAACTATAACTTGAGTTGTGAATAAAATATGATATTAGCAGGGTATGTTTCACTATACATTTTGTATAAAGCTTTAAGAGTAAAATTTGCAGAAAAACAACTAGGTGATACCTCATCAGATAAATCATCAATTTTTTCATAACGCATTTCCTCAACATCAGCCAAATCATCAAGTTCTTTATCACGTGTTTCCTTGACATCCATCACTACTGTAGACAGAAGCTCTCCAAGCTTAGGCTGTTTGCGCATCTTGGATGGACGGCCATGGCCCCCATCTTTCTCTTTAATCTTCCTCAGCTTTCTTCGAATAATATCCGAGACAATATCTATACTGGCATAGATGGTTTCAGCCTCCTCTTCAGCTCTTACAACTCCATGCTTTTTGGTGAAGAGGGTTACCTGCAGTCAAAATGCCCATCTCATTCCATTCTATGTACACATGACTTTCCTCCAACAAAATAGATCAAAAGGAATTCCAATAAACAGCAAGTGGGTACCTCACACCGCCTGATTTTTGGGCCTTTTCCAACCTCCCCACCTCGGATAGACAAACGGACATCGACTTCTCTTACCAGGTTGGCATGTTTCTGAACTGCAATGCCAACCTTTTCTTCTATATAAGCCTTCACTGCATCTGTTAACTGCCATAATCCAAAACACACAAGGCATTACTCAGGCAAGGCCTTACATTGTCTGATGTATATGTAACATGAGGCGTAAACAAAGTGTTAGATGGATGAGAGTATTAATGTAGGATGGAAACCAAATCATGGATATGCCACTGAGGCATTAAGACTTGCTACTATGAAGGAGATCACATAGATAACAACTACAAGTTACAAGTTAAAGAAAGCCCACAAGTTCAGGGTCATGTTAGTAGTGAGGGAAGACATTATCACTTTAACTTTGGGAATTGCAATTTAAAGCAGTCTTCCAGGTTGGCTAGTCGCACTTGTTAGTGGCTAATCCCATTTATTTGTACAGATTTTGTTATAATTTTTAGTCAGCCAAAGGAGTTGGGAAGGGCAGAATAGGGGAAGGCCAATCAAGGGAGAATATTTTCCTTACAAAAAATCAACCATTATGTTAATATAAAGGCCACTAACTCCGTAAACACCCCATCATGTAGGATTTTGTTATGATTCTTGGCCAAGCAATGGAGATGGGAAGGATAGAATAGGGAAGTCCGATCAAGTAAGCATATTTTCCCTACAATCAATCAACCATTAATCAACCATTATGTTAATAGGAGGGCCACTATCCCTTATTGCTACCCCGGCCTGTGTCGGCCTTTTGCTCCCTCTCCCCCCCTAGGGCTCTAATTCCTTCATCGATTAGCACACTTGTGGTTACTTCGGGTCAAGTGACAAGTGCTTACTGTTCGTTCGAGGACCCCTTTGTTTCGGTGACCCCTGCAACTAAATGTTTTGGGGGTTCTTCTTCCGCCTTTGTATCCTTACCTTTGGAGACTGATTCTCCCCTACCCTCTCCTCCTAGGTCTCTTTGTGGGACTCCCTCTTTTTCTACTTTTCAGTCATCCTCCCGTACCTAGTCTTCTGAGGGGTCCATGATCCATTATACCCTTCGCAATAGGGTTGTTTTCTCTGAGGCTTCGAGCGGATGCGATGCGGAAGACCCACTCGGGTCTGGTTTGGGGTCTCTTCCTCGGGCTTTGTCTTCTTTGCAGGGTCGAGGCAGGCGCTCACACTTTCTTTTGGCACAGGATCGAGCCAAACTCGATGTGGCTTCGGGCAGGCAACTCTCCATTGAATGGGCGCTTAGAGCAAAGAAACCCCAGGAGTTGGTTACCTCATGAAAATTCTCTCCTTCAACTGCAGGGGTTTGGCGGGCCCGACAAAAAAATCGTCTTTGAAAAGACTAGTTTCTATTAACAACCCGGACATAATCTTTCTCCAAGAAACCCTGGGAGTCAGCGAGTTAGTGGTAAATTCTTTGGAAGCACTTCTTCCCGGCTGGTCGTTTGTGGCGATAGATGCAAAAGGACGCTCTGGGGGTCTTGCCACAGGTTGGAGACTCAATAGTGGTAGATGTGATAGTGTCTGGGGCTTTGATTCGGGGATTGGCCTCATTTTGTTCTCTGAGGAGCTAGGGCATGCCTTGGTGCTCATTAATATTTATGGTCCCTATGCTGAGCGGAAACGTTACTGGGATTCTCTGGCCATGTGCCCTTGGCTTTCTCAGCCAGGGGTTATCGTGGGTGGGGACCTAAATTTTTCCTTGGGAGCGGCGGAGGTTTGGGGCCCCCTTTCGACTCTAGACCCCTTGACTAACAATTTCACGCACTATCTTGATTCTTATGGTTTGTTGGATCTGTATCCGGTTAAGTTACAGCCAACTTGGCAGAATTTGAGGACTAGTGATGCTAGAGTTGCAAAACGCTTGGATCGCTTCCTAATGACGAGGATCTGGTGGACTCCTTGGGCCTTGCTCATCAATGGGTCACTAGTGGTGGAGAATCGGATCACAACACGATTGTTTTGGAATTAAGTGGCAGGGCCCGACGCACACCCAGCCCCTTCAAATTCTTCGAAGGATGGCTACAGGATCCTGAGTATCAGGCCTTAGTACGTAATCTGTGGATTCCTATAGGACCACTTCACAACTCGCATGCTGCAATTCTTTTTATGGACAATCTAAAGAAAGTTAAACAGGCTACCATCTCCTGGGCGCATGAGAAAAAAGTAAAAGAAGATCAGGAGCTTCTCTCTCTTGAAAAAAATATTTTGGACTGGCAGGCTGACCCTGATATTGGCTTCAGCTCCAGGCAAGCTAGGGAAGAACTTTTTCAAGTGGAACTTCGGCGGAGAACTATTTTGGCTGACAAGGAAGCTTTATGGCGTCTAAAAAGTCGGGCTATTTGGCTCGCTTGTGGGGATGAGAACACAAAATTCTTCCATTCTTATGCCAAAGGCAGGAAATTGAATAATACCATTTGGGGTCTCACTCAGAGGGATGGCCAACTAGTCAATACCTTTGAAGGGCTTTCATCTTTAGGGATTTCTCATTTTAAAGATCTGTTCAAGGCACAACCGGGCTCTCCAATCGGGGAAATTGTGAAAGCAGCCAGACTCTTCCCACGATTTGAGGAGGAAGATGAGAGGGAATCCTTAATGGCTCAGGTTACTGAACAGGAATTACTAGTTGTCATGAAATCCTTCCAGAAAGGGAAGAGTCCAGGTCCGGATGGATGGTCGATTGAATTCTTTCTAGGTTTCTTTGATTTGTTGGGTAAAGATATTCTAAAAGTAGTGGAGGAGTCCAGGCAAAATGGGCGTATTCACAAACCCCTAAACGCCACCTTCATCGCTTTAATCCCCAAATCTGATAATCCAACTACTTTTGATGATTTTTGTTCGATCTCCCTCTGCAATTGTATCTACAAGATTATCTCAAAAGTCATCAGCCTCCATTTAAAAGATATTCTTTCATGGCACATCTCCGGTGAGCAGTTTGGGTTTCTGAAAGGCAGACAGATTCATGAAGCCATCGGGGTGGCACAGGAAGGTCTACACAGCATGAAAATTAAGAAACTTAAAGGTGCAGCGATAAAAATTGATCTCTCAAAGGCTTTCGACAGGGTAAACTGGCTTTATATTCGCATGTTGTTAATTCATCTTGGATTTGGAGTAGCTTTTACAAATTGGATTATGACATGTTTATCCTCAGTATCCTTCTCTCTCCTGATCAACGGCTCAACCACCCCTTTTTTCAAAGCGGAAAGGGGGATTCGACAGGGTTGCCCCCTATCTCCACTTCTTTTTCTACTGGTCGCAGAGTGTCTTAGTTGTTACTTGATCGAAGCCAAATCAGTTGGAAGCTTCAGAGGCATCAAAATCTCTCAGGGATTATATATCTCTCACTTACTCTTTGTGGATGACATATTAATTTTCTATGATGGCTCAAGACAGGATATTGGAAAACTGTGCAAAGGACTTCTACTCTTCAAACAAGCCACTGGCATGGAAATCAACGCACAAAAGTCAAGTATCACATTCTCTTCGCTGGATGAAGAGGAAACACAATACATTGCGGAGAGACTTCCCTTTCAAGTCTTTGATCTTGATGAAGGGTTGGAAGATCGATTGGCGGTGGCTTATAACAAAACTGGAAAAAAGGCTTAAATGTTGGAGCCATCGATGGCTTTCTAGGGCTGGGCGGTTAGTCCTGGTAAAGTTGGTATTAGAAGCTATTCTGGTTTACTGGATGTCTTTAGCCTGGATTCCCAAAGGCATTCTGGAGAAGATGAGGAAATTATGCTTCACATATCTATGGCAGGGCAATAAGGACAAAAAAGTTTTACCCTGGGTAAGATGGGATCAGATTGCAAATCCAAAGGCCCTTGGTGGCTGGGGTCTGAAGAATATTTTCTTCTTCTCTAAAGCTCTTGCTGCAAAATGCTCCTGGCGACTGCTAAAGACTTCTAGTCTCTAGACCCAAGTAATCCACCAGAAATATATTGCTCCACTTTCAATTTTAGATTGGGTTCGATCTTTAAACAAGTCTTTGGCAGGGATTTCTATTATTTGGAAGGCTTTGATTAAGGCTTTTGATCTAGTGGGGACGGGATTGGTGTGGAGAGTGGGTTCTGGATGCTTGGTGCGTCTTGGCCTGGATCCTTGGCCCGGGTGCCAGCTTGGACATATCCTGCCTGAGGGATTAAGGCAAAGACTGGCATCATGAGGCTTCTTCCATCTGGCACAGGTGGGAGATCCTCTCACTTCAAATATGTGGCACCAAGGATGGATGGCAGGGCATAGGCTTGGACTCTTAGAGGATGACTTGCTTTATTGGAACAGATACACACAAAACCTACGGTCCGCCTCAATACGTCTGGTTGATAGAGACGACGAATTACTTTGGGACGGTGTAGGGGATGGTGAATACACTCCCCGTTCTGGATATTTAAAGTTAACAACGGATCTTCACCAACGGAAACCTCTTTGGTGGTGGCGTAAGATATGAAAACAGTGTTGTCCAGCGAAGGGGAAACTTTTAATCTGGTCGATTCTGGCAAATAAAATTCCCACCTGGGACAACCTACAAAGGCGCCTCTTCTTCGGGCCAGGTCCCTGTGCTCTTTGCAAATCACATTTAGAAACAGTGGACCATCTTTTTTTACAATGTTCTTTTGTCA
This sequence comes from Picea sitchensis, assembly GCA_010110895.2. Classification (NCBI taxonomy): domain Eukaryota; kingdom Viridiplantae; phylum Streptophyta; class Pinopsida; order Pinales; family Pinaceae; genus Picea; species Picea sitchensis. The sequence continues at coordinate 9,410 of SNQJ01S0012397.1, read as the reverse complement.
AGGAAGTCTGGGCTTTTGCAAGGGAATTGATGCCCACTGTCTCGGACTGGCAAGGCAATACCTTTGAACTAGCCTTAAAGGCCTGGTTGATGGGTCGTGGACAAGAGGAACTTCGGGCCTTCCCTTTCATTATCGCCTGGGGGATCTAGATCACCCGAAATGGTCACATCTTCCAGGATGAAAATTTTTTAGCAGAAAGGGTAGTAGTCCAAAGCATTGGGATTTACAAATCCTTTTCGAGCTCCGGTGGGGGTACTGTGGAGCGCCGAAGGGATGTCAAGGAGGAGACCCCCGATTTAAGTATCTTGTGGGCTTACTTCGATGGAGCCTCCCTGTCTGATCAGAGAAACTGTGGGGGGGGTGGCTGCCTCTATCTCTCACAATCACATTACTTTTTTCTTAAGGAGGGATTGGGGGCTAGCACAAATAATTACTCCGAACTCTTGGCCTTAAAACTACTCTTACCCTTTGCAATTGAGAAGGGATGCAAAGCTTTACAAGTCTTTGGCGATTCTTTAGTTATCATCAATTGGGCTAATGGAATACATAGATGCCAAATTTCTTGCTTACTTCCTTTGCTAGAGGATGTACTCCGTATCAAAAGTTTATTTGACAATATCTCTTTTTCTCATATTTATAGGGAAAGGAATCAAATGGCAGAGAGACTTTCCAAGGAAGCCACGCAATTAAACTTTGGTCTATGGCACGTTACCGAACACACTCTCGATGGATCACAGGGATACTACCATCGACCCTTCCATGAAAGACAGGACAATTGACTATGGGAACTAGAATACCTCTCATGAAGAGGAGCCTCTATATTTTGGCGGGACTTTATTACTTTTTTTGATGTATGGAAGGAATGCATATGATTATGGAACTATTTTAGAAGGCTATTAAAATTTTGGGAACAAAATTGATTAACAGAACTTGTAAGTGATGTATGTATATGCATCTATGGGAGATAAACAGCTTTTCCTTTTTGCTGGAAAATATGCATGCAGTTAAGTATTAACTGGTTAATATCTGTGTATGTAATTTTGTTATACCATAATGAAATTATGATCTTTTTCCGAGGAAAAAAAAGGAGGGCCACTACCTATGTAGACATCCCATCATGGTAAATTGGGCCTTATATGTTACTGCGAATCAAGCCTCGCAGCCAACTAATGCATTATAGGTAGTTGAGGGTCATCAATAGGACCACAGATGGTGTTATAAACATTTTTATCCATATCTTGTATGTGATTTAATCCTGGGTTCTATCATAAAGCAATGCTGAGTTAATCAAATACTAGTAGATTTTCCATACCTGAAAATTTTTCCCTTGAATTATCAAACGGACGGATGACAGAGGCCCACTCCACAGCGTGCAATTAATCTGTCCTCTGCTACTGGTGACGATGGGGCAAACTGAAAATTTCCACCGAAGGCCATGACCCTGTATGGAGGAGTTGAAGCTTGAGAGGATAGTGGGAGTAACCCTACTTAATAAACTGCTCTTCAATGGAACTGCAGCAGGTGTATAAGCCTCGCCATTAGATGAAGATAAAGCAGTGCAGGTGAGGAATCCAGATTGCCCAGTCGTGCAAACCAGTAAAGCCATGGAACCCAAATGCTATGCTAAAAGCTACCACAGATAGAAATTAGGTTGGGTTATGTCTGTAACCGGGAAATATGTTGAGAATTCTTTGGACGGTTGGAGAACGTGTAATAAAATGTGGAGTTGATAGGGTAATGTCGGTGCCATGATGTCTCTGCCGACCTTGTCAGTATATCCATAACTCGATGGAGATCCGTTCGACGCCTGGACTTCTACCGTTGGTGTATTTTCTGATGGAGATCCGTTAAAAGGTTTTGAGTTTCATTTTAGCGGTGTCTTCTTCTAAGAGGCCCCTGGACCCCTATCGTGGGTGTATTTTCTCCATATCAAATTGATGTTTTTCAATATATGATGTGTAATTTATGGTGGATGAGTGCCGGGTAAGTTAACTAATTTATATTTTTTAAATTAATGTTTTTCTCAATTTTGACGAAGAGTATAATTTTATTTAATTTCTGGGAATTATGATTTTGGAACTTTTATGGTAAGGGTTTTGAGAATCCATATCATTAGAATTTGAAAAAATGAGTTCATTAAAACCAAATTTTGTTTTGTTAGAAAAAAATAAACTCGTTAGGAATATTAGGTTTGTTTACTTATTAATTCATGCGGAGTTATGAACTGCAATTTTATATTAATATGTGATTTCCTTTAGTTTGTAGGTTTCCAAGAGGTTATGGGTTCAAAGTTATATTAACATGTGATTTCCTTTAGTTTGTAGGTTTCCAAGAGGTTATGGGTTCAAAGAGGTTATGGGTTCAAAGTTATATTAATATGTGATTTCCTTTAGTTTGTAGGTTTCCAAGAGGTTATGGGTTCAAAGTTCACTTGGCACTATCATGAACAACATTTATATTGTTATCGATAGCTTGGTATGTTGGATAGTGTCATGATGATGGATCTCAAGTTAGGTGAGAGGTATAATGGATCCATAAGTGGTTATTGACATATCTCTCTCTATATATATATATAAAGTTGTTTAGTGTTCTTTGGGGCTTTTGGTGGTTACGAGTTCAAGATCAAAGCATGTTTAGTTAGCTATAAATACTCAGCGGTGCAGAGATTTCTGGATCTCGAAGAAGGGTAGGACCTTGGTAGTGAGTCCATTGCTCCATTACTCTCAAGCAGGTTAGAAAGGATTAGGCAATTAGGTTAGATTAGGCAATTTGGAAAGAAAAAAAAGGTTAGAAAGGATTAGTCCCAATGCCCAATGCCTTGGTGGATATCTCACTGTCAACGTGAATGTGTGTGTTTGTGTGTGTAGTATTATGATGATAATGGGTTAACGAGTTGCTTTCATTTGAATTTGGCGACCCAATCTTTGTTCAAGTTCATCATGAAAGTGATTAAAATCGTAGACTCTGATCACCATTTTAAAGTGATTTGTTGGAAGGATTAGTTATAAGTCTTCGCTTCCAACCAATGGAATTCAACAACATTGAAAATTCTCACTGCATTAGTTAATGCAATCTATGCATCTAATATTTATACTTTCATCAAACAAAAAATGCTCATATTATATTTTTGTAAAAAAATGTCAATTAGATTTTTTGTTATTTTCGAATGGAGAAGAACAAAAATAGTAACTCATTATCCTACTCCATAATACAAGATCTAAGGTATAAAACTAAGACTGATACATGAACATGCCCAAGAAACCATTGTCAAAACAAAGTATCATAGTGATATTATAAAAAGGAAGTTGGAAAAGACACCAACAAAAATATCATAGAAGAGTGATCATCAATAAGTCGTGATAGTATTTTATAGTAGAAAACAAGACATTGCTTTGTAAGAAATAAGCTCATTACGATGTAAATGCAAATGGTCTCTACAAAAGTTTGTGGTGTTTCACCCTCTAGAAAACACCTTGCTTAACACCATGCACCTTCATCATCATTATTGAAGTTGATGGAAAGGTTGAACTTTGTGGTTGGGCCAAACAATGAACATTGTAAATAATTTTAATTGCCTCCACATCCTAAACCATATTACATTGATATTGTAAAAGGAACTACATTGATATTGTAAAAGGAAAGATAGGAGATTACAATCAAGCTCTTGTTGCACTTGAGTGAAATTCTACTCTTCATTTGAAATTGATTAAAAAAATGGTTTTGTTGAAGTAATCTAGTGAAAACTTGAAAGGAATCCAAAATCGCATTAACATGAAGATTGATAGTATTTGGAATGACCTGTGATTACAAAGTTCAGAAAAATCTGAGTGAATTAGTGGCATTTGTTGAAGAATAATGTGTAAGAGAGATGTCAAAGATTGTGGCTTATGGACTAGGAGGTTGTGTCAAAGGGTGTCAAAGGAGAATTATCAAACAATAACAAATCATCAATAAATCAATGAGAGTTCCTTGGAGATGAAAAGAGAGGAGTAAGATTTATTTGAGGCCAATGATCACACCCCAAGCCTAAATGTGTCTAACCTCAACATCTATATAAAGATGCCAAAAAAGAAGAAAGGGTCCATGGGAACCCAAAAAACAACTAGTATACTTCACTAAGCTTTTATAATAAATCATTGAGCTAAGCTAAAAGCACCAAAAAAACCCAATAAAAAATAGGTGAATGAAATCAACAACATTAAAACACCACAAGCCAAATAACCAACAAAAATGATGCAACAACCCAATAACGAAAAAGTGTTAAGGTCATTTTGGCTTATTCAAAAGACTCAAACCCCTTAAGAGAAACTAGAAAATAAAGCAACATACCAAACCATGCGTTGACTAGCAATAGGCACAAACATCTAACAAAGAAAGGGAAGGGGAAGGGGAAGCTCTCGAAAAACATGTTCCAGTATCAACCATGGCGAAGGGGAAGCTCTACAACATTCATTATAAAGGCGATATAGTTAACCGGACACGACCTCTGACACAATTTTGGTCTTAACCTTGTGATTGGCGAGGATCTCGATATCCCCAGCTTTAAACTCAGAGTTTAATGTATTTTCCTAAAACCTCGGGCTCATTCTGATGTTTACCTGCTAAGGACAGAAGGGACTGAAAGGTGGCAGGTGCCTATAGGGCGGTGAATCTTCCTAATGGAAGTTGAGGTCAGTGCATTGATGGGTGTGGAGGATGAGGCCCTATGGAACAGTGTTGGGCTTTTCACCTTAGATGAAGAGCTAAGGGCTTTAGCTAGAGGGGGGGGAAAGGTGTCAAATGTGGAGTTCTCAATAGCGCCATGAAATGGTACTAGAGATGAGCATGGTTTCTAGCTCCTGAAACACACTCCTCATTACTCTAGAGGGTCACTTACTCTGCAAGAAGGTTTTCCACAGCGCTCAACGGGTGGCCAGGCCAACACATGGAGGTTATCATCACCTAGAAGAGCAGGAGGGAGAGTTCAGAGAGATCAGGGAGGGAAGGGATCTACAATGAAAGCGTGGAAACCAAACAAAGTAAAACACATGATGGTTCTAGGGGGTGACATCGGACTGGAGGAGTCCTGCAATTTGTCTCTTTATGCGTTGGTGGGGCGACTCTCTTACCGAACCTTGTGCAGACATAGTTTACCTGAGTGTGTGAGTACGACGTGGGTTCCTCTGCTAGGTTACACACCAGAGGTAATGACCCTTTCTAGGGGTTGGTTTGGCTTCATCTTTAAATCCCCAGAAGATTCACTAGTAGTCTTAGGCAAGTTGTGGGTTATCAATGGAAGCAATCTCATGCTTAAACAATGGAGGGTAAGTTTCGACCCGACAACCAAATACTTCTAGTTTCGACATTTTTGGGTTCTTCTACCTGGTCTACCATTACAACTCTGGAACTCCAAGGCCCTTACAACCATCAAAAATGAGCTAGGAGGTTTCATAAAAGTGGATGAAGAATCTCTCAAGGGGCCTGATAAACGTATCGAGAAAGTCTTGGTTGAAATAGATATCCATAGTGGGTTATTGGAGAACATTGAAATAGAATGGAGGGGGAGGGTCTTCAGACAAAAACTTGACTATCTAGGATTCCCTTTCAGATGCTCCTTCTGTCGAAGAACATGGAATTTACAGAAGGACTATCAAGGTTTTGTGGTGGAGGAGGAATCAAAAGCTTCTATGATTAGGAAGGTGAACTATTGTGACTCCCTAGGGGTGGACTCATACTGGAATGGGGAAGACAACATAGCTTCGATGGAGGCAATGTCGCCAACTATGCTTGTCACAATTGTCGGTAAGTTAAAAAAACAATACCCCTCCCTTTATTACTCTTTGTCGGCCTTGGAACGTGACTCTCTAGATCTTTCCTCCATCCCGGACGTTGATGTTCATCCTGGTTTTACTTCATGTGGTAGACTCAAGCATTTTCTGGGGGGTTACAGACTCAAAGGACGGAAAACACTAGCCAAGGGTTGGGGGGGTACGAACACTACAACTCTTTCTGAGGACAGTCGGGGGGAGGAGGGACCTTCCACTGTGTCAGCGACGCGAAGAAGCTTAAAACAGGGTTTTAGGGAGTCAGAGGTTGGAGAAATCTCCTTGGGAGCAGTCCTTGACATCCTGTTTCCATCGTACATAGAGGTCATGACACCTACTCCCCTTCCCATCTTTCAAGGGTGAGTTGAGATAAGACGAGAGGGACTCTTGTGCACTGTAGGGTTGGGGGGTCAGACTGAGGATGAAGTCGGGAAGGCATTTTCCTGGTCAAGGGGTTTGGGGATTGAGATCTCTCCGCTAAAAACCACAAGTGCATGTAGGAATGCAATAGCTTGTGCTACTACTCCGTCTTTACAAGAAACCAACAAATTTGATTAAGGGGCGCTTAGAGGCATGAACTCCCTAGCTAGGGAAAACTAATTATTCTTCTCTCCTTAAATATTAGGGGGGTGGGAGGGGCTCCAAAAACAACTTCCCTTTGAAGATTACTTTCTATAACACAACCTGATATCATTTTCCTTCAAGAAACCTTGGTTGAGGATAAGAAAGCTAGATTATTTGTGACTACTTTACGACCAAACTGGTTGGTTTGTGCAGTCAGTTCTGTTGGAAATTCTGGGGGGCTTGTGGTGGTGTGGGATCCTTACAAGTTAGATCTTGTTCCCTTTTTAAGTTGTGGTGGTATATTTATGGTAGGTACTTTACTTGAGGATAACCGACAGATCACATTCCTGAACTGTTACGGGCCTTGTTTAGAGCGGAAATTATTTTGGGACAAGTTGGTTAGTAGGGCCTGCTTGCACACAAAAATTTGATAGTTGTTGGAGATTTAAATTTCACGGTCAGTGATGGAGAGGTGTGGGGTGACACAACTAGACTAGACCCAATGGCAGGGTACTTCAAAGGTATTTTCTAGGAAAATCATTTAGTCGATATCTTACCCGGTGATGTTGTTCCCACGTGGAGAAATGGTAGAGTCGACCGAGATGAAATCTCCAAAATACTAGACCGAGTATATATGTTGGAGGATATGATCTCTATTGTTGGCAGACATAGGTCATGGGTCGCCTATCCTTACATCTCAGACCATGCACCTGTTATGTTACAATTCGACAATAGTCCTAATTTTACAGCTTATCCTTTCAAGTTGAACCCCATGTGGCTGGGGGAAGAGGAGTTCAGACTTATAGTGCTAGAGGTGTGGAGAGAAAAGGATAACTTGGATGAATCTTCTGCTCAACAAATACTTCTCTGGATGTTGAAAGAGCTAAAAAATAGAGTAAAGGTGTGGGCAAAAGAACAAAGAATTTAGAAACACTTGAAGATTGATAAGCTCGAGCAGGACCTAGAATACTACTATCAGGAAAAAGCTCAATGGTTGGTCTTGACAGATGAAAACCTACATATAGAAATATTAGAGGAAGAACATACTAAGCTACTTCAAGTGGAAGAGGAATTATGGAGACAGAGGAGCAGAGCGGTTTGGATACAGAGTGGAGACCAAAATACTAAATTTTTTCATCAGTTCGCTAGTAACAAAAGAAATCGTAAAACTATATGGGAGATCCAGGATGAGAACAGTCTTGTTCATATAGGACAGGAGGCACTTGTAAAGGAAGGGAATAGACACTACAAATATTTCTAAGTGGACACGGGATAGAACACAATTACTGAACAAGTAARCATGGTTCGACACTTCCCATGAATAGTTGAAGAGGAGGATTGTCATTTACTTGAAAAACCCTGCACCAAAGAAGAATTACTTGTTKTCCTAAAGGGAATTGCTAAGGACAAGAGTCTGAGGTCGGATGGGTGGATGGCACAATTCTTCTTATCCTTCTTTGAGCTGGTAGGGGATGACCTTCTGGAGGCGGTGGAGGAATCTCAGAGATGTGGTGATGTGATCAGGTCATTGAACGAGACCTTCCTAGTTCTGATTCCAAAAATTAACAAGCCCTATACTTTTGGTGACTTCAGACCTATAGCCTTTTGTAATTTGACCTATAAAATTATTGCAAAGCTCATTGCAAACAGGATTAAGCCAGTTCTATCTCAGTCACTTTCTGGTGAGTAGTTGGGGTTCCTAAAGAGTAGACAGATCCTGTATGTGATTGGAACTACTTAGGAATGCCTCCACATTATTAAAATGAAAAAGTTAAAGGCCATTATACTGAATCTTGATTTACAGAAGGCATACAACTATGTTAATTTGGATTTTCTGCAGATGACAATTCTTCAATCAGGATTTGGTCTTATGACAACAAATTGGATTATGAGTTGTGTTAAAACAACTTGATTTGTAGTCATGATTAACGGTGGGACTACACCTTTCTTCCAGAGTGGAAGAGGTTTAAAAAAAGGTAGTCCCTTATCCCCTTTGCTTTTTATTTTAGTGATGGGAGGTCTCAGTTTAGTCCTCAAGCAAGCATAGTCTGAAAGGAAGCTGACGAGTGGCAAGGTCTCCAGGTTTATTAAGATTCTCAATCTTTTTTTTGTGGACGATGTTCTTATCATGACCAGTGCATCGGTTCAGGAATGGAAGGATATTGACTCCATTCTAACAATGTTTTGTAGGGCGTCTAGCCTGATAGTGAACCCACACAAGTCAACCTTGCATTATTCAGGGATTCAGCATGAGGGCTTAGCCCAGTACAAGAAAATATTCCCCTTCAAGTTTACAAATTTATATGTTGGTTTTAGGTATCTTGGATATTTTCTTAAGCCTGTAAATTATAAGGTCGAAGATTGGTGATGGCTTATCACTAAATTTGAGAAAAGGATAGACCTCTGGTGTAATCGTTAACTCACTTTAGGAGGTCAGTTTGTGATTTTAAAGGCGGTGCTTGAGAGCATGTTAGTTTATTGGATGACAGTGGTCATTATTCCTACGTCGGTCCTTAACAGGATCAGGCAGTTGATGTTCAATTTCCTTTGGTCGGGTAGTAGGGCTAAGGATCACATACATCTTTACAAATGGGAGATCATTGCAAAACCTAAGATCTTTGGAGGTTTAGGAGTTGGGAACTTACACTTGTTTAGCATATCATTGGTGGTGAACATCATGTGGTGTGTTTTGATGAAGGACGACATTTGGCATAAGGTTATAAAGGAAAAATATCTTCCTTTTAGCTCGGTGGTTACTTGGCTGAGAATGGCTACTTCTAGGACTCAAAACGCCTCACAAACCCGGAGAAACCTGGTCAAGTCTTTACATTTATTAACTCACTGGTTGAGTTGGAGCCCGTTGGGGTCCTATAATCATAGGTAACCTGACTCTTCAGCTGATGATTTAGCGTTTCTTTCGTGATGACGAAATATGGCTCGGTTGATTCCATTTTCCCCTCCATCCATTTTGCCTGACCCTCCATCACCTTGCTACACCATTCATCCACCTCTGCGCCCCCACTCTTTGTGCCCTTTTGTCCC
>SNQJ01S0012396.1:93617-108408 GCA_010110895.2 Picea sitchensis | reverse complement strand
GTCCCCCATCACTCATTCATCGTGGTCGGTCTGCACTGGCGGTATTTATATTTCATTAATTGACCTGCATACATACAAGCACATCCACCGGCTCCTGGCCTTCAGCACTTAGGCTCCCTGGCCTAACAAAACTCATAAGCCTATAGCTTATTCAAAACTTGGCTCACCAGCCTATAGAACATATTTACAATTCTTTGCATATAACATGATCTGCAACGGGGCTCGGCCTTGGGGACACTACACCACATGAGGTATGGTCTAGTAAGAAACCTTATATTTCACATCTCATAGTATTTGGGTGTAATTATTTTATGCATGCTTCAAATAAAAAGAGGATAAAGATGGACAATACATAATATAAATGTATATTCATTGGTTACAAAGACATAGTGAAAGGTTACAAACTGTGGAATCCTATAACAAGGAAAATATTGTACAATCAAGATGTGGTATTTACAGAAATTGAGAGCACTTTCAAGAATGAATATGAACCAAAAAACCAGAACCAAAGAAAGTGGATTTTTAGCTAAAGAATGGATAATCTAAATCATTTTAGAAGGTAGAATTAGTTGAATGAATTGATGAGGTGGAACCATAGAATCCATTTTTGAAGTATGTTCATGCAAGGGGACCTACTATAAGGTATACACAACCTAATATCCATTTTTATTTTTTTATATCATGAATTAATTATGAACTTATATCTGTTATAGAGGTAGTAAATTTTGAAGAGAGAAAACTTTGGAAGAAGGCCATGACAGAGGAAATGGAGGCCTTGGAGAAAAACGAGGCCTAAGATTTGGATGAATATTCTGATGGAAGGAAAACTATTGGTAGAAAGTGGGTGTTCAAAAATAAAATAAATGTAGTAGGAATAGTCGAGAAGTACAAGGTTCTCTTAGTAGAAAAAGGTTATTCTCAGGTAGATGTGAAATTTTAGAGAAATCTACATAGAGAATCTAGCTAGAAACGATAAGCATGACACTTGCAAACTTGAGAGAATAACAAAAGAATTGTAGAGAAAAATGAAATAATTGTATTCCACACAATGAGTGAATGAAAAATTACAATATACATAAGATACATGCTCAAACTAATGTGCCATACTAGTCTTCTAGAGATATGTGGATATACACTGACAAAAACCTAAGTGAACTACCACCTAGTCTTAGTGAACCGACCATGCATTCATCAATTAACTATCTCACACATGTGGAGTGGAGAGAATATCATGAATGAAAATGTGTAGCACTCTCCTATACTCATGCATGTGAAGTGCTCCCTTTTGGTGATGATTCTAAGGTGAGCATCCAACACTTGGTGATAATTCCAAGGTTGTCGTGTGAGAATTGACTCCACTAGTCTAACTGAGGTACAACTAAGTAATGACTTGTTGATTGGTGTTGTGATTAATGTCAAAGTCAACCATTGGTGATAAACATGAAGAGGACTATGGGTTTACTTGAAGGAGTATCCAAAGTGGTTCCCTTACGGGGTATCTTTAAGCATATCCCTCACGGGAAGAAGCTTTGAAGAATCCCTAAAACTAAGTGAAAAATACCCTAAAGTCAAGTGAAGAATCCTATAGATGTGAAAGATAAATATTGCAAGATGGGGATTATTGAAAGTATTATTTTTGGTCAATTTGGATACCCTATCTTTGAGGGAATCTTTACCCTACATAACTTGCTCAAATGGAAGCACAAGTAACATGGTTGGAAATCTTATTCTGAGGCCTTTCCAACAGTATATGCGAGTATGTCTAACTCCCTAGGAATAAGGAGATATGTTTTTTTTTTGTTAGAGCACCCAGCAAAAAATTGAGGACATTTTAGCCAGGTTGGCCCATAAACTGAAAATAGGGATAGAACTACTATAAATACATGATAGATTTTCACATTTTTAGTCTTGTGATATCTTAGCACAATTTTGGTAGCAAAGGAACTGGGAGGATAAGGATCTCTTATGAAGGATATTTTCTAGTCTTATGGTGATGTTTCTATCCTTGTTATGGGTTCACTATAGTATGGAAGGTTGATCCTTTTCACAGGGTTCTATGTGGTTGTTGGGGTTTATATGTGGACCCATTTGGACCTTGGATCTTTATGTGGACCCAGTTTGATGATGGTGATGTATCAATGATAGTGATAGAGATAGTGACAATGATAGTGACAGTCTATGTGGACCCAGTTTCAATGTGGACCCATTTTCATGATAATGATGTATCAATGATAGTGACAATGATAAAGATAGTTACTGTGCTAGGTTGATTCATTTATATACATATTTGAGGGTTGAAGGAAGGGGAAAGGAAAGGGAGTTGGAGCCTCCTTCCAATTGAAGTTGCATAATCTAGGGAGTTGTATCTTCCTTGAGGTTGGATCCTGTAAACTATGGGATTGAATCCTCCTTCCAGTTGGAACTAGAGAATATTGGAATTTGTAGCTTACTATGAATGTAATCTTGTTATCATATAAGAAAAATATTCCATGGATTTCCATGTAAATCTATTGTGCAATGTGTATTTTTTCTTCTTCTCTTTATAGTTTATTGCGATGCATTTATTTGATTGAAAATTTAAAGTTTAAAAGGTGCTAAATTTTACTTGATACTAATTCACCCCCATCTCAGTATCAACAATTGGTATTAGAGACAGTTACCTTCAGAAGATTCTAATCACTGGAAGGAAAAGCATGAGAAAAAATGGAAGGCCACATTCCAAATGGGATTCCACCATTTTATGGAAACAATTATGCATTTTGGAGAAACATAATGCAAACTTACTTGACAAATTTAAGAGTGGATAGAATCATCTTTGTTGTCAACGGCTACAAAGTTGAAAAAAACACTCCAACCAATTCAGATGAGAAGAAATTAATGACTTGTAATTCAAAGGCTAGGCATGTTACCATAAGTGGGTGCACACAAACATTTTTTAGCAAGGTGATGATTTGCAGCACAACTAAAGAGGTTTGGGATAAACTTCGAAATGTTTACGAAGGTGATTCGAAAGTCAAGCAAGTCAAGATTCAAAGACACAGAGGATAGTTTGAAAATTTAAAAATGAATGAAAAATAAGATATTGAAACCTATTTACTCAAAGTAGATGAATTTTCCAATGCCATAAGAGGATTAGGAGAAGAATTCAAATAATCCTTGGTTGTACATAGAGCGTTGAGATCAGTTCCTTTGAGATATGATGCCAAGGTCTCGACCATTGAAGAAACTAGGGATTTGACCAAAATGAAAATGGATGAACTACATGGGACCCTCACAGCATATGAAATGAGAATAGATACAAAAAATTGACAGGAAAACAAAGAAGCAACTTTTAAATCCATGGAGAAAATAGGGATCAAAGAATACAGGGAAGAAGAAAGACTGGGATCAAATGAAGAAGAAGCATATTTCATAAGGAGTATCAAGAGGGGGACTGACAAATAGAAAGGTAAGTTACCTTTTAAATGCTTCAATTGTGGTAGAGTAGGAAACTATGCTAAGAAATGTCCTTTTGAAGGAAATAAAATCTTTCACAAGAAAAATAATCTTTACTCCAAGGAGGACAGTGGTTATTCATATGAAAGCAATGGAGAAGAAAAGGAAGTAAGGGAAGTTCTCTTCATAACACAAGAAACTAAGAATGATGACCACAAAAAATATGAAATAGATGAAATCAATTCTAAAGAAGAGTCTCAGTAGAGATCGATGAAGAAAAAATAGAATCTTTTTGGGGAAGCAAAGACATCACATAAAATTAACAGGAAGATGAAGAGAATATTGAAAAATTGAAGCATTCTAAAGAAGAAAATATCAAGCTCGGAAACAAAAGTAGAGAGTTAAAAAATGAATTAAAAAGTTGTGAAGAAGAGAATTATGAGCTTGAAAAGACAATTTATATCTTGAAGGAGAATTTAGATAAATCAAAGAAGACTGAAGATTATGAGAAATTGAAAGAAAAATTGGATCACACAAGAAAAGAGGTGATGTTGACAATGAAAAAGTTGAATTACTACAAGAAATTTGAAAGAAGTACTGAAAAGTTATATGAAATTCTTAGAAAACAGAGATCACCTACCGATAAGACATGACTTGATATGAAAACAGTTTGAAGACATTAGATATAGATAAAACAGACAGGGAAGATGAATGAAATTCTAAAAACTATACAAATTACTTAAGAAGTGGAATCAACAAATAAAAGGGTGTTGAAGAACAACAAAAACAAAACATTATAATTTAGAAGGGGTGAGATACCAAGAAGGTCCTTTTCTACCAGGTATGAGAATATTTTTCTTGGTCATTTTTATGCTTGGAGAAACTTTGGACACAAAGAAATTCACTGTAAAATCAATGTAAGAAACAACTATATGAGAAACATAAATGATTATGGATATCCAAAGGACAATCATGTAAATAGTAGATCTGGAAATGCTCATGGATTTGTCAACATAAATTAGAATCTATTTGATCCATTTAGGGATCAGAATATTGTATGCTACAAATGTAATAATTTTGGTCACAAAGCACGAGATTGCAGAGATATGAAAGAAGATGCTCCTATCATAAAACCAACTACAATATGGCTATACCAAATAGACCCAAACAAAGAATATTGTTGATTAACACTGCCTGCTGAAAATAAAGAAGACGAATGGTACATAGACAGTGGGTGCTCAACACACATGACTAGAGACCAAAACAAATTCATAAGATTAAAGAAAATAAAAAATTGCAGTGTTGAATTTGGAAATGACTCCTATGTCAAAATACTTAGAAAAAGTGTAGTGAGTATTGGAAGTGAAAATGTAAAAGTAGAAAATGTCTTACTAGTTGAATATTTGAAGCATAATCTCCTTAGTTTCAGTAAAATATGTGATGAGGGATGCAATCTTAAGTTTGATTCCCATATATGTGAATTCAAAGAAGAAGACTCAGGAAAATTGGTTGCAACCACAAAAATAAGACCAAATAACATATGCATCCTAAACAAAGAGGAGAGAAAGAGGATTGAAGTCACACAAAAGAGATCCAAGGATTATAACAAGGAAGGAAAGGATAAAAAGACAAAAAAGGAAGGTAAAATACATTTGAGTTCCATGAGTTCAGAGGGAGAAGCCCCAAAGAGAAGAGTTACCCTTTTCCATTGATGTCAAAGGGTGAGAAAAAGATCAAGAGCATGATGACATGGGGAGTATGAGAGTTTCCATTAATGAAAAAGAGGGAGATTGCTTAATGGTGTTGTCATTGATGTCAAAGTCTGTCATTGGTGATCAAAATGAAGTAACCTATGGGTTTACTTGGAGTCTCCAAAGTGGTCCCCTTATGGCATATATTTAAGCATGGCCCTCACAGGAAGATGATTTTAACTGTAAAACCAAGTGAAGAATTCCCTAAAGTCAAGTGAAGAATCCTAGAGATGTCCAAGATAAATATTGCAAGATGGATATTTTTGAAAGTATTGTTTGTGGTCAATTTGGATACCATACATTTGGGAGATTTTTTAACCTGAATAAGGGTAAAATCATGAAGATGGGTTACACTTTTTCTTGTTTTATGAGAAAAAAAACAGTATTTTAACAATTTCTTCAACTTCCGGCATACAAAAGTATTTTTTTTATTTAGAATTTCACTTTACAGTAAAAACAAAACTTGTGAATAATTTTGTTAGCTTTCCAATGACTATTTTCCAAATTTTTTTTATCACGGTTTGATATATCAATTTGACAATTGTTTAACAGTATGTTCCTTAAACATGAAAGGAATGATAATGAGTAACATTTTTCTTCAACAATATATCTATAATTAAACTTATGTTTTTAAGAAACAAAATATATTGCAACAATCTACAGAGACTCTATTTTATTATGACTATAATTTTGAATCTAACAAATGAATATTATAATTTCTAGAATTTTTTGAGGTTGACCAAGTTGAAAACGTTGCAAATTTTAAACACATGTTTTTATACACCTTGTATCTATCTTAATTTTTACTTAAAACTAAAATCTAAATATACCCTTTTGGAAAGAACAGTTAAAGGATTATGAATATATTTTTTTCTAAATTTTTTACTTTATATTTTTAGAGATACCGATATTTCATTTCACCGAATCATAATGTCTGCTGAAAATATTATGCAGTGATTTTTTTTTAAATATTAAATAAAATTAGATAAAAATAAAGAAAATGAAAACAAATTATAGGAATTGAAAGTAGATTCAATTTTGGAAATGTTGGTGTCATTTTTGAAACCAAATTCTGAGTATTTGCAGGAGTCTGCAACCTCCAAAGTTCATGCAAGCTTAGGGGAATTCTCTGGTTTCTTAATACAGTCCCATTTTTTTAGTTTTCGGCCGAAAAAAGATTTTGGCCGAAAAGTATTTTAGTTCGGTCGAAAGGTTTATTTTTAATGGATTTCGTTAAAAATAAACCTTTCGGCCGAAAAGTCTTTTGGCTGAAATATTCTTACTGCAGGAAAAACAATCATCCGAAAAATCTTGTACACGACTATCGAGGGCACCGTTCGATTTGACGTGCAAAATTTCGGCCGAACAATGTTTCGGCCGAAAAATCCTTTCTTTCGGCCGAACGAAAAAAGATTTCGGCTGAAAAAATGCCGCGAGGAATTTTGGAGACCCGATTCTCACTAAAGTGTTACCCAGCTTCATGATTTTACCCATAAATAACTAAAATGGAAGCACAAGTTACATGGTTGGAAATCTTATTCTGATACCTTTCCAACAGTATATGTAAGTCCCTCTAACTCCATAGGAATGAGGAGATATGCAGTTTTCCGTCTGACAACCCAGCCAAAAAATTGAGGACAGTTCGGTTAGGTCAACCCAGAAACTAAAAATAGGGACATAACTATTGTAAATAAAGGATGGATTTTTGCATTTTTAGTGTATCCAAGCTTGTGATATCTTACAAAAAGTTTGGTAGCAAAAGAACTGGGAGGATAAAAAATTCTTATGAAGGATATTTTCTAGTCTTATGGTGATGTTTTGATCATTGCTACGGGTTCACTATAGTATGGAATTTTGATACTTTGAATAGGGTTCTATGTGGTTGTTTGGGTTTATATGTGGAGCCATGTGGACCTAGCATCTCTATGTGGAGCAAGTTTGATGATGATGATGTGTCAATTATAGTGACAAAGATAGTGACAGTCTATGTGGACCCATTTTCTATGTGGACCTAGTTTGATAAGAATGATGTATCAATTATAGTGACATAGATAGTGACAATGACAAAGAATTGGGAGGATAAACAATTCTTATGAAGGATATTTTCTAATATTATGGTGATGTTTTGATCATTTCTATGGGTTCACTATAGTATGGAAGGTTGATACTTTGAACAGGGTTCTATGTGGTTGTTGGGGTTTATATGTGGACCCATGTGGACCTAGTATCTCTATGTGGAACAAGTTTGATAATGATGATGTGTCAATTATAGTGACAGAGATAGTGGCAGTCTATGTGGACCCAATTTGATAATAATGATGTATCAATAATAGTGACATAGATAGTGACAATGACAAAGAACTAGGAGGATAAATAATTCTTATGAAGGATATTTTCTAGTCTTATGGTGATGTTTTGATCATTTCTATGGGTTCACTATAGTATGGAAGGTTGATACTTTGAATAGGGTTCTATGTGGTTATTGGGGCTTATATGTGGGCCCATGTGGACGTAGTATATCTATGTGGAGCAAGTTTGATGATGATGATGTGTCAATTATAGTGACAGAGATAGTGACCGTCTATGTGGACCCAATTTGATAATAATTATGTATCAATGATAGTGACATAGAGAGTGACAATGAAAAAGGTAGTGATAGTGATAGTGGCAGTGACAATGACAGGGACATGTTGATTATTTTATATACATATTTTAGGGTGGAAGGAAGGGGCAAGGAAAGGGTGTTGGAGCCTCCTTCTAGTTGGAGCTAGAGAATCTAGGGAGTTGTAGCTTCCTTCAGGGTGGAGCCTTTAAACTAGGGGGTTGAATCCTCCCTCAAGTTGTAGATGGAGAATATTGGAAGTTGTAGCTTCTTTTAAATGTAATATTATTATTATATAAGAAAAATATTCCATGGATTTCCACATAAATATGTTGTGCACTGTGTATTTTGTCTTCTAGACTTTATTACATATTGGAATGGATTTATTTGATTGAAAATTTAAAGTTTAAAAGGTACTAAATTGTACTTGATATCGATTCGTCCTCCCTCTAAGTATCAACATGACTCAAGAGGATGTGGCTCCCTTCTATGGAAGAGAATATTCCAATATAAGGGAGAATATGTTAGACCAGGGGGCGCCCTCAACTTAAACTGATGAACATAGGGAAAAAAACACTAGGTGGATGTATAATATCTCTAATACCCCCCCTGAAGTAATACTAGGGATTACACAATGAATGGGTCCCGGAAAGAAGCCATGTTAGTTACCTATTTTATAATGCATCTAAGAAACATAAAATATATGAAAAAAAGGAAAGAGGGAAAACCACATGGGAACCCCCCCCCCTCAAAATACAATGATGACTAGGACTACTTCTTTGCAATTGAGTTCTTCATTTGAAGGAGACCTTGAAAATGTGTCAGTTTCTTCTCAGTGAATCTTTTTTTGAATATGTAGATGTTTGTATGGGTATGGTGAAGTACATGAACCAGTGATATCTATGTATCTATCTACTTGCTCCAATTAGGAGTCAGAGAATCAAGGAGGGAATCCCTTCAGGATTTGCATGGGATTAAGGGTCAGATGCCTAAAAAATATAGCAATGCATGGGAATTAATGGTTCTATGGTTGTGAGATCATGTGGATCTCCCTCAAATTGGGATCTCATCCTTCTAGGATTGGTAGGCTCACCTACAACATCACAAGCTATCAATAATATGGAATACGTCCATTTGAGTCTTGGTTTTGGATTGACACATGCATTCTTATGTACTTCAGAATTAGATTCAAAAATAAGATTTGAATAATTTGAATGACATGAACTATTATCTCTAAAATATGCTTCAGGAGGATGTCAAGAAGGTTGTTCTTCTTATGTATTTTCCACAAGATTTGTCTTGGAATTCTCTGCATGCATTCTTCTCAATCATATATTTTCATGAATAGGACCTCCAATTTGGTCCATACTTCATTTGGAGTTGCAAATGATTCAACATGGAATAGTAATTCAAGAGAAATATACAAGTAGATAAGTCCAAAATCCATATCTCGTCTATTGAGAAAATGAGATTTTGCATCAATGAATTTGGCTATGCTTCGGTTCAAATAGTGATTCAATACAAGCCTGCCTCTTCTTCTAGGAAGAAGAAAAATATTTGACTTCCAATCAAAGCAGTTGTACGGGGTAAGAATGGTGGACGAAGGAAATTCCATCCTTTGTGATTGCTTCCATCTTATATACCTGCAATAGATAGTTTGTGCGCTTTATTCCTAGCACAAGTGGGATCTGATACCATGTGAAATAGTAGTGAAATATACACAGACAATCCATATATAAATATTGAATGTGAAACTTGCAAATTTGAGAGAAGAAGAGAAGAATTGGAGAGAAAGAATAAAATAATTGTGTTCCACACAATCAATGAATGAAAAATTACAATAGATATAAGCTACATGTTCAAACTAATATGACATAGTGGTCTTCTAGAGATATGTGGACATACACTGATAGAAACATGAGTGAACTACCACCTAGTCCTAGTTAACCAACCATCCAGTCATCAGTTAACTAACTCACACAATTGGAGTGGAGAGAATCTCATGCATGAACATGTGTAGAACTCTCCTAGCTTCATGCATGTGAAGTGCACACTCCCAGTGATGATTCCAAGGTGATGATGAAATACTTGGTGATAATTCCAAGCTTTTCATGCGAGGCTTGACTCCACTAGTATAAATGAAGTACAACTAAGTAAGGATTGAAGATGATGTGGCTCCCTTGTCTGGGGGAATATTCTCATCTAGGGGATAATATATCATACCAAGGGATGCCCTTAACATACACTAATGAACATTGGAAAATAAATAATATGTGGTTGTGTAATATCTCCAATAGTACAGGGGATTGACTTTGATGATATTTTCTATCCTATTGGAAAATTGACTTCCATTAAATTTCTATTGTCTCTTGTTGAAGCATTTGATCTTGAGGTAGAGCAGATGGATGTAAAAACAACATTCTTACATGGGGACCTGGAAGAAGAAATATACATGAAGTAACATAAAGGATTTACAATAAATGGTAAGAAGGAGTTCGTTTGTAATCTAAGAAAGTCCATTTATGGTATACAACGATCTCTTACGATGTGGTACAAGAAGTTTTACGTGTATGTAATAGGATTAAGATTTGTGAGAAGCAAGGCTTAACATTGTGTATATTGCAAACAAGTTGGTGACAATTTTGTGTATGTAGTGTTGTATTTCAATGAAATGTTGTTTGTTGGAAACATCGTGAAGGTTATCAAGGAGGTGAAACCGCAACTATCCTTCAATTTCAACCTGAATGATTTTAGTGCTGCTAATTTTATCTTTGGGGTGGAGATTAAGAGAGATTACGCAGATAGGAATCTCTGGTTGAATTAAATAAAATTTATTGAGACAATTTTTCACAATTTTAATATGAAGAAATGTAAAATGATAAATGTCCATATTCATATAGGTGCAAAGCTATTTGTAGAACGATGCCACAAGAATCGAGAAGAGGAAGAATACATGTCGTGTGCTCCTTATGCTAGCATTGTTGGAAGCTTAGTGTATGCCATTGAATGCACTAGACTATACATTGGCCATGCAATGGGAGTTTTGAGAATATATATGTCAAAATTGGGAAAGGGGCATTGACAACAATAAATAGGATTTTCAGGTGTTTATGTAGAACCACAAATTATGCAATATGCTATCAAGGAATATCTAAACGAGATGGACTATCATATGTACATGGATTTGTTGATGTTGATTGGGCTAGAGATCTGGATCATATAATATCTACAAATGGTTATGTGTTTGTAATGTTTGGAGGAGTTATCAACTGAATGAGTAAGAAACAAGTTGTAGTGGAACTGCCAACTACATAAGTTGAATATATGGAAGCCACTAATGCATTATGCAAGTGAAGAGCTTGTATGGTTGCAAATATTATGTTCGTATATTGGGTTTGAACAACAACCTATGAGGTAATATTGTTACAGTCAAAGTGAAATCTTCTTGAAAAAGAACCTTTCTTATCACTCCAAAACAAAGCATATTGATGTGTTGTACCACTTTTTGGGAGATATGGTTGAAATAAAGAAGGTATTTTTGGAGAAGTTTGAAAGCTTGAAAATTTTTGTAGATTCATTGACAATGTTTGTGAGTATTGAGAATTTTTCTTGGCGTAGGGAGGCAATGAACATTCTATTGAATTTTTCTAATTTTCAGATCTGAAAATCTGTAAAATTCAACATATTGGTGCCCTTGATTGCTGACTTAATAAAAACAATGTCTGGTGGTTTTTGGACAATCGGTTTTTGGTCAATAGTTTTTTGGCTAATGTGTTTCCTTATTTGCAAATGATTTTCATCCATTGTAACCTAATTTCGGTTTATGAATTAGGGTATGGTAGGTTGGATAAAATATCTATATATATTGTATTGTACATGGATGAAAATATGATGAAAAAGAAACAAAAATAAGAAGGGGCAGAGAAACTCCAGGAATGCTAGTTTTCCGATTGAATTTCCAAGTTAAAATATTTTAATAGGTTTAGAATTAACACATTAGTATCTTGCACTATGAAATTGAATGCACTTGTGGTGTTGATGCTTATTTTTGTATGGTTGTTCAAGTTGATTCTTTGATAAATGGGTTGGTATTATTCCATCCCACAAGTACTTTTTTGGTTGGTGCGTAAAGATGGATATTGCATAATTTGTTGTGCAAAGAAGTGTGGAGCATTGAAACTACCCTAAAAGAGGTGTTGCCAGAATAACAAACCATGACTCTTTTGCTATGTAAAATATTGAAAGGTAAAATGCATAAAGTACTTTAAAAAAAAATATAAGTGTGTAACTTGATGGTGAAAATGGTTTGGAATCCTTGATAATGGTGGGATGTTTTTTTAAATTTATTGGATTGAATGATGTTAAAAAAATAATTAATTTTAGCTAAAGCAATATGGAGTGTAGTGGTTTTCTTAGAATTAGATTCAATGAGGTTAAGAAAATTATTAATTTTAACCAAAGCAATATGTAGTGTAGTGGTTTTCTTAGAATTAGTTATTGTAACAAATCATAATGAGTGAAGTATGAAAATCCAAGACAATGATTAGACAATGAACCTAAAGATCTATAAGTGAAGGACATATATGAAAACTTCAAGTATGTGAACAACTACAAACAAATAAGAAGGTATATGAATTTGGTTATATGTATTATTATTTCTTATTGATGTTTTGTAGCCATGGGTGGCGATACTTTTTGAGGTAAAAGTCATTCATGAATCTGCTTTGTAAGGTGTATTAGTCAGAAAGGAAATTCGCTATGTGTTTTTGTTCCTCGAATTATTCTATGATGAGTGTTGCGCCATAAGTCTTCATTGGTAGGTTCATAGAATGTAAGATTGACATGGATAAATCTTGTATCTAGACTATTTTTCTAGAGAATTGGCAAGCACCTTGGTTGGGTACTTAGATGTCTCGGTAGATGAAAATATATCCATAGGATGACCAATTGCACAATATTTATAGTTAGATTGATGTTAGGCTTTTAGTTACAATACGATCCTAGTTATTCTATGTTGTACCAATGTCCAAACCAAAGATACGGTTAGTTTCCAATTGGTATGTTGTTCAAGATAACAATCTTACAAGTGAATGGAGGAGCATGGACACTTTGTTTCTGATATGAAATCCAATTGCTTTGGTGAATAACCATTGGTTGGTTATTGTTGTAGTTAAAAATATAATGAAGTTGTATTTCTTTCGCTGAAGAAGCCAAGGTTGATCACAAACTTATTTCTGAATTGGAATGGTAAGATTATAGAAGGACAGACACATATGTTGTTTTGGATGCAGCAGAGAGATTTTTTAGAGTTCATCTCTAAGAACATTGGTGACATTTCTTGTGAGAATCATTGGACATCAAATGGTGATGGAAAAATAAGGTAAAGTTTGTGAGTTGTGTTCAATAAAAGCAACGACCATATCGAAATAGGAATCACACCTTGTATGTGTAGCAAGTCTATGATATTATGTATAAATCCTATATATGTTCTTTAAAATTTTGAGTCAATATCTAGCCTAGAGTAGGTTCTTGGGAGAAGTATTATAGAGTATATGGGTGATACTGTAAAATCTTATACCTTTTCTTGTACCTTTTTATCCATGAGATGAAGTGTGTTAATTGTATGTACCTATATTTTTGTATGTAACATGTAAAGGCTAAATCATTGTAAAACTTGGGTAGGAATGCATACCCTCTTCCCATATGTCTTTGATGATTTGGATAAAATTGTTTGGTATAGTGAATAAACCATTGTTATGGATTTGTTAAGCACTTTGAGGAGTGGGCCATGTGTTGGCTAGATGCTCTATGAGTGGACCATGTTTGTCTTAGACACTAGATGGAAGTTTATGTACATTCACATGGATTTTATCAAGAGGTTCAATGAATAATGTACCTCAAAGGCATCCTATAAGACTATGTTATAGCGATTTAGAAACACATGTATTTCGGTGGATGGTTGTTCATCTATATGGAATTTGACAATTTGGTGATGTCTACAAAAGTTGGACCAAATAGAGACTTTGCCATAGATGATTTTAGGGGCGAAATTTCGCTCATGGGCGAAATTAAGGGGCCTCTAATTTTTTATTGGGCGAATGTTTTGTATTAGAGTGATTTTTTTAAACTTATTTCATTAGCCTGTAATTTATTTTAGGGTAAAAAT
This sequence comes from Picea sitchensis, assembly GCA_010110895.2. Lineage (NCBI taxonomy): Eukaryota > Viridiplantae > Streptophyta > Pinopsida > Pinales > Pinaceae > Picea > Picea sitchensis. Next base: position 94,454 of record SNQJ01S0012396.1, on the reverse strand, counting down.
CGTGTACAGGGTTAGCCCATGTTTTTAGGAGGGATAGAGGAAAACAAATTATATTTAGCCCCTGAAATTTGGAGGAACAATCTTCCATTAGCCAATTTCTAGAAATATGGGAATTTATGATAGCTTCTTCGCCCTGGCATTTGGTAAAATCAGGGTTTATGGTTTAATTTTGCCCCGATTTTGTGGTATGGGCAGTGGACACTCAACACTGGGTAGCTAGAGCCTACAATCTTCCCTTTGCCCGATTTCCAAAGAACATGGAGATTTTTGGCCTTCCCGCATGGTATAAATTATATGGGATCTTAAATGCATTCCCCAGTTTACATCTTCATTCTTATTTGAATTTCCCCTTTGGGGTTTGACGGAACGAAGGTTTACAAATTACGGTTTTACTCTTCTTCTGTTACCTCTTATTTCCCCTTTGGGCCTTGAGGTTTACGGGTTTAGTATTTTACTCTTGGACTTTCTTCTGGTTGGTAACGGGTTACTCCCAGGTTCGGCCCAGGCACAAGTTGGCAGTGACCATATTTTGTTAGTCCAAGACCCCGCTCGTAGAGGAGGACCCCTCTCACAGAGGAGGACCCCACTCGCGGCTCTGCGCTAAGGCTCGACCACAGTGGCAATTTGCAAACTCACATATCTGATTGGTGTAGCGGTAGCTTCAAAGAGGTGCTTACTGATTTTGTATTTGCTTAAAGCCTTGCTTTATATGTTTTTTCTTCATTTCATCTCTTGTGGGTTTTAGTCAAGCATTCCTTAATCATTGATTCCCCACTTACAAGCATGATCAAAATAACAAAATTGTCGAAGAAATGACATATGAGGAACATAGTGGTG
>SNQJ01S0012396.1:29261-77926 GCA_010110895.2 Picea sitchensis | reverse complement strand
AAAAGAAATTATTTAAATAATAAAGTTAATAGAGAAATTACTATGTGGGCAAGTGGTTAGAATTGGGTTAGCTATAAAATAAAGAAAGTGGGTTAAGATGGTTAGAAGGTAATTTAAATAATAAAGTGAAGTGATGAGTGTACTACAAGTCAAAATGGATACAAAATAAATTATTTAAATAATAAATTTAATGGAGAAATTACTAAGTGGACAAGTGGTTAGAAGTGGGTTAACCCTAAAATAAGGAAAGTGGGTTAAGATGGTTAAACGATAACCCATTGAGGAAGCTACATGAAAGTATAAATAATAGGCAATGCTCTCTCATTTTAATCACACTTGAACATATTGAATATATATAAATGACTAAAGTAATCAAAGGATATTTAAGCCGAATTTCAGAGGGAAGGTGAAGTAAAGAAGGCCAAAATTCAAGGGAGGATAAATTCTTTTGATGATGCTTTCTAAGGTATGTTATTTACAGGTCATCTCACCATTTTCTCAATAAAGTTTTTTTATAGAATGATCCAGACCGTGAAATTAAGAGGTCATTGAGGAAACATATCCAAGTAGCTTTGATACAAATTTCAGCTTATGGGTCATTGTATTTTTGGAGTTACACTCCATAGAAAATAGGGTTTGTGGCTAGTCCTGAAACTAGTCTAAAACATGTGTTTCGGGTAAAAACGTCATAACTTCTTCATAATAGATCCAAAAATAAGACCAAATGTATTGGTTAGACTACAATCTTTAGTATTATGTGTACTTTCAGGCATTGTAGTGAAAGATGAATCCATAGAAAGAAATAAAGAGGTTAGATCTCAAAGAAATGATGAATCTACCAATGAATATGATGATGAATACACATCAGAGTAGGAAATGTTCTGAGCCATCCGACTTAGAGACTCCTAGGTAACATGAATATTAGACAAGGGGAGTCTATGCGATAGTTGTGACAGAACAAAGAACCATCATTTGAGCGGCTTGCATAGTTTGAGTAGACAAATCCAAAGAAGTCATTTATCATAAGTACAGTTTGATAAATTAATCAGTTGTAGTAGTGAAGACCTCATGATAGTATAGTGATAAATGGGTTAGCATCATGGATAGTTGTGCAATAGAGTCTTGGACAATATGGACATAGATGGATTTGTAAGAACACTTAGTAGGTTTTGACATATATATAAGAGTGTATGAGAGCATCGATTCATAGATTGGTTCAAATAGTGATTCAGAGACAAAGGAACATTATCATAATGGATGATAATTACACAAGAAATGGCTTGAACAATGATAATGGATTCCAAATTGACAAAAATGTTTTGGACACATGTAGTGCATACAATAATTCACATTCAAAACATAGTAATTCTTAGAAACAACAATGACAAAACTTCGTACAAGCTATGGAAAGAAAGACCAACAAATGTGAACCACTTCAAAATATTTGGAAGAAAATGCTAGATCAAAAGAGAAGATGGTAGAATGAGAAAGTTTGACTCTCGTGTGGACAAAGGAGTACTTGTTGGTTACTCGAGTACAAAGAAAGAATACAAGTGTTACAATATAAAATTGAACAAAGTTGTGGAAAGAATCAATGTAACAAATGATGAAACATGTGGATGAGAATCAAAGGAAGAAGAAATTGAATGAATATGGACATGTTACAAGGAACAAATCTAGATTGGTATGTAAAGGATATGCACAGGTTGAAGGAAATGAATTTGAAGAGACATTTGCCCCAATTTCCGGAATGGAAGCAATCTAATTGCTCTTGGCTTATGCATGCTCCAAGAGTATTAAAGTGTATTAGATGGACATGAAATCATCTTTTCTAAATGGGGAACTTGAAGAAGAAGTCTACATTGACAACCGAAAGGATTTAAGTTGTGAGAGAACATAGATTATGTGTATAAATTGAAGAAGGCCTTGTACGGTCTAAAACAAGATCCTAGAGCATGGTACTCTAGACTGGATAGATATCTACAATAGGAAGGGTTCAAAAAAAAAAAGGAAGTGTAGACAACAACCTTTACATCAAAGTAAATCAAGATAGTATTTTATTAATTGAAGTTTATGTTGATGATATTATTTTTGGAAGTAATGATGACATGTTAAGCCAACAATTTTCAAAAGATATGCAGAATGAATTTGAAATGTCATTACTCGAAGAAATATCCTTCTTTATGGGTCTTTAGATATGTCAAAGAAACCAATGATTTTTTCTTTCTCAAACTAAGTATATCAGAGAAATGCTAAAGAGGTTCAAAATAGAAGATTGCAAACTAGTTACTACTCCTATGCAAACCAGTTGCAAATTGAGAAAAGATAATGATTCGAAGTCTGCAGACCAGAGAAAATACAAGTCAATGATTAGTAGCGTACTATATGTGACAACATCCAGACCAGATGTAATACAGGAAGTTGGACATGTGGAATGATTTCAGGTAACACCAAAGGAATCACATGTCTTAGAAGTGAAGATGATTTTTATATATCTCAAAGGAACAAAAGAGTTTGGATTGTGGTATCTAAAAGGAAATGATCTATAACTTAGTTCCTACACATATGTAGATTGGATAGGTTGCATTGATGACCGACGAAACACCATTGGAGCAAAGTTCTACTTGGGTGAGTGTTAAGTATCTTGGATAAGCAAGAAACAATCATCAATATATTTATCTATAGCGAAAGCAGAGTATATTGCAGCAACAAGATATTGTACACATGTTCTATGGATGAAACAAACTTTGACAGATATACAGGTTGAGTATGATGAGCCCATTCCAATCTATTGTGATAATACAATCACCATCAGTATCTCAAAGAACCCACTAGACTGAACAATATACTAGATCAATATACTAGAATCACTTTTAAACACCATAAGAGTAGGCATAAGCACCATTTCTGTCTATTAATTGAATATTAACAATGTGGGAAAGAGTCCTGCCATCTACAAAAATAATATTTCACACATGATTATTGTTAAGGTTGGTTCCTCGTTCATCATGAACAAGGCGACGAGGGTAATGCATACAAACTATCTATTTCTCATGCGTGAGCCTCGGGTAAGAAAAAATGAGCATCTATGAGAGTATCAATCTTGTATGAAACGCTATAGTATTCACAAAAAATATTAAAAATGCCAAAGGTGGTATTGTTATCTCCAGATTTCCATATTTCTTTGTTGTGAGAATATATGATGACATTGACCTTCAGTGACACAACAAAACCCTAAATTTCTATAATGTGGTTTGTGTTTAGATGATAGATCTTGTAAATATATTTAGACACTTAGAATTTAGTTAAGATCAACTCGGTCTAACCACACTGTAAAAGTATGTTTCTTGGCGTGTTTCTTTAGTATGCATTATTTAGGTAATCAGACGGTCACGATATGTTTCCAATATAGAGTGATCTTCTAATATTCTTCTCCATCGTAATGGCTACATTGATATGTGGCTTAACACCTGATTGGTCCATGCTCTCTATTTAGAGAGCATGGGGGCTTAACACTCGATTGGTCAATGCTCTCTATTTAAGAAGAATGGAGTGTCATTAGTCAATGATCGATTGTAAAAAACTATCTTGTAAATCTCTCTGTAATATTTTCTTTTGCATTAATAAATTGCTTCAAGTGACCACGTTGGTTGGGGCCGTGGATGTTTCCCCACATGGATTTTACAATGTAAAAACATAGATGTGTTGATCTTTGATCTAGTTGTGTGAGTGCTTACTGAAGGTGTTCATCTTCTATATGAATACCTATGTTTTCAAACATGGTATTAGAGTGCATTTGAAGACCTGTTGTCGTTGTATATCAAGATCTTGAATCCATGTTGTTACATATATGGTTTCTACTATTTTCATACATTTTTAGACCAAGAGAAAGATTCCATTGCACCCAAAGTGCTTCTTTCAACTATAAATGAATTTCATTTCACTAAAAAAGGTTTCCGTTTTCCCAAGATACAACCATTTCAGTCAAATTTGAAGGTAGAAAACATTAATACCTCCTTGTAAATTTTTACAGAGATTATATTTTGGTTTTTAATTTTTAATTTTTTGGTGGGTAATATTTTCGATTTGCGTATTATATTTTCCATGCACTATGTATGATCTTGGAAAATTAGAAATAGGGTGGAAAGAGTTTGCATTTTCCGGGAAACATAACAAATATCTAACCCTTGTTGTCATTAAGAAGTGTTTTTTTTTGTGTGTAAATGAATACAAAAAATATTTTAATAAGAACACACACCAAGGCCAACAACAAAAACAACAAAACCAACCCCAATCCTCTTTCTTAAGACTCTAACGTGTTTTGTACTAGCTCACTTGGTTGAAAATTAATTTACTTAGTAAGAGGTATTGAGTTCATGTATCTTTTTTGTTACTTTTTTTGAAAAGTTAATGCATTCATTGTAAATTGCATTTCACTTAAATAACTTTAATAGGTGTTCTAGAAAAGACAACTACCCCTTACCAAAAATGGAACATATCTTGCAAAGGGTGGCAGGCTCAGTAAGAATTCCAATGATTGATGGGTTTTTGGGCTACAATCAGATTTTTGTGTTACGAAAGGGCAGATAAAATACAACATTTACCACTCCTTGGGGTACATTCATGTATGTCAAGATACCATTCGGTCTCATGAATGTAGGGGAAACTTTCCAACGTGCAATGCACATTGCATTTATTGGAGAGAAAGAAAAGATTGTGGTCATCTATTTGGATGATATCAAAGTGTTTTCCAAGTCTGATCAAGAGCATTACTGACATTTAGAGAAGGTGTTTATGAAGTGCAAAAAGTATGGGCTCTCCCTTAATCCCAAGAAGTATCTTTTTTCCATGAAGGAAGGTAAGTTGCTAAGACATATTTTCTGAGCTGAAGGGGTAAAAATTGACCCAAATAGAGTAGAGGCTATCAAAACTCTTTCTCTCCCAAGGTCCAAAAAAGAAATTCAATCCTTCTTAGGTAAGATAATTTTTTCAGGAGATTTATATCTAACTTTGTTGAGTTAGTGAAATTCATCACTGCCATGTTGAGAAAAGGGAAGGAAGTAAAATGGACACCAGAAGCTAGGAGTTATTTTGAGTAGATAAAACAAACACTGTTTATGCTCCCATTTTGATCAGTCCTGACTATTCAAAAGAATTTTTAATTTTTCGTTTTGCCTCAAATTATACACTAGTTTTTGTCCTTCTTCAGAAGAATTCATATGGAATAGATCATCCTATAGATTTTTTCAATAGGGACTTGAGAGATGCTGAAGTCAGATATGAAATCATGGAGAAACAAGCTTATGATTTAGTCAAAGCTCTAAAAGTCGTCAGGGTATATGTTCTTCACTTGAAAATCATTGCCTATGTTCCTTCAGGCTAATTAAAAGAAATTCTTATTCAACCTGATATAGATGGGAAAATAAGTAAGTGGATTTCTAAGATTTTGGAGTTTGATCTTGAGGTGAAACCCACCAAGATGGTAAAGGTTCAAGGTTTAACTAGATTGCTAGATGAATCCAATTGTAAGGAATTGGGAGTAATTTTCATGAGTACAAACTCTATAAATCAACAATGTGATCTTCCTAGTAGCAACTTGGAAATCATCTCAAAATTGGAAGAATGTAGTTGGTACAATGATATCATCTATTTCCTGCAAAATTTGGATCCTCCCATTGGACTTGAGAAGACCAAAGAAAGAGCTCTGAAGCTTAAACCAGTTAGGTATTGTAATGTTGATCAGATTTTGTATTGGAAATATCCTTTAGGGGCTCTTTTAAGATGTTTAGATCCAAAAGAGGAAAAACAAACTATGACTAAATTTTGATGGGTGTTTATGTGGAGGTCATCACTTTTGGAGAACTACAACATAAAATATTCTTAGAGTTGGGTACTTTTGTCCTATTTTATTCAATGATGTCTATCCAAAGATCAGGACTTGTGAAAAATGTCTTAAATTCTCAGGAAAACAACACCTCAAATATTTTCCTCTGAAACCCATAGTGGTATCTGGTCGTTTTCAACAGTGGGGATTAGAATTTATTGGATAAATTCATCGATCCTCAAGTGGCCAATGGGGAGAAACCATTCCCACCAGGAATGCAACAAAGAAAGTAATTATTGGTTTCTTGGAAGATATTCTATCAAGGTTTGGTTTCCCAAATAAAATTATCATTGATAATGCAACAACTTTTAAGGCTGAGCCCCTGGTGAGGTTATATGAGAAATTTAGTATTCAACTTATCCACTCCACTCCATATTACCCTCAGGGTAATGTCTTAGAAAAATCATCCAATAAAAGGTTAATGAACATTATCAGAAAATTTTTGGAAGATAATAACAAGTCATGGGATTCTAATTTGAATTTTTCCCTATGGGTAGGCAAAGAAACCACCGAAAGGTCAATTGGAAACACACCATTTTAGCTGGTTTATGGAACTGAAGTTGTTTTCCCTAATTTGTTATCTTTACCTGTGGAAAATTTTCTCCAAGAACAAGAAGGGGAACCATATGACATGAACATGAGGATGCATCAACTTGTGGAAGTAAAACAAACCAGAGAGCAACTTTTTGACAAAGAACAAAGTCATCAACAAAAAATCAAAAACGTTTTTGACAAGAAGTTCAAGAAGGAATATTTTTAGCTTGGAGACCTGATACTCAAATGGGATGCTCAAAGGAAAGATAAGGGAAAACATGGTAAATTTGAAGCCCTTTGGGGTGGTCCTTTTAAAATTTATAAAATTTTGCAAAATAAGACTTTTAAGCTACATAATTTGGAAGATGTTGAAATTCCTGGTGGCCCAATCAATTGACATTTTCTAAAGAAATATTTTTTCAAAATCCATGAGTGGCTTCATTTCGTTGTAAATACCAGTCTATTAGTTAGTTATATTTTATTTTAATAATGACTCCTTTCCCAATGGATAAGACACTGGAATTGCATGTTTTTGGACCCTCAGAGGGAGGTCTCCATCCCCTGTGGAGCCAGATGTTAGCACATAGGTTGTGTAGGGGTTTAAATCTTTTAACGTTTCTAGTTTTGAGTCATAGGGTGTTTTATTTTGTAGGTTTTGAGTTATATATCATGTCATAAATCATGTTTGATTCTTCCATGAGTAACAATTTTGATTTTAGTATTTGTAATATCCTTGGTGTCATGATAGTGTCCATCATCATGAAAGAAATAAGGGTAAACATGGGTCACACCCTTGGTCTTAAACTTATCTTTATCATGTGTCTTGTCTCAAAGGTATGTACATAAGGCTTCATTATGTCATTTTCAACCATTTTAGGGTCAAGTCAAGTGTCTAATCTACTTGCTACAAACTCTCCTAAACGTTCATAGCCCCAAGAAGTACCTTATGCATGAATCTCTCATCATTGTACTTTGAAAACATGTGAAGGGATATCTCATTGTTTTCATCACATTCAATGCATTAATTTCTTCATGATGGTTTCAAGGAATAATTCTAACAATTTGAATGAAGCACGTTGCCATAATTTTGAAATTTGGCTCTGTGAATTGGATGTAACAGATACAAAAAGATTGGATGCTTCCAACTAATTCCTAGTCTAGTTCATGAGACACCAACTGAAGTTTAGATACACCATGTACCTCTTTGGTGATTGTGTTTCTTTTTAGGGTTGGTTGAACTAGATAATATTATATATTTTTCTACGCTGCAAACTATTACATGTTTTATGTGCTACAAGCTCTTTGAACCTATTAAAACCCACAACATTGGTATCCTAAACCCTGATCATTTTCAATATTGTTATACCAAAGGAGCATCTTATAGTTTCCTCTTGAAAACATGAACCTTATCCACTATATTACTATGCACGGAAAACGATGCGCTGCGAACCCTCAGTTTCATGATAGATCAAAACCTCCTCAATTAAGATTAATCTAAGTCCCAACGAGGTTTTAACCTATCAAACTCATTTTTCTCCTCAGACATGAAAATTATTGTAAGTCTGTCATAAAAGCCTAGTTCAACTCGTGCTGCAAACTTAACAAATGTGTTGCAAACCCTCAGTTTTATATAGAGTTCTTCATTTATGCATGTCTATAGTTTCATCTAGGTTGAATTTATGTTTTTATTTTCTCACCTCCTACTTGCATCCTACTCATTCTCACACTATTGTTGTGCATAAAATGTTCATTCAAGTAAACCCTAAGTTGTGCCAGTTCTATAAAGAAACCCTAAATTTCATGTTTTTATTATATATCTCATAACAATTGTTGTAAGAGGGTATGGGAAGTTTTCAAAAAAGTCACTATGGATGGTCAACAAGGAAAGAAGATTGAAAAATGGGGAGAGATTGTTAGAGCTAAACCACATGACATGCAACTCATCAATTCTGAACCATTTTTAAAGGAATCTTTCCAAAGGGTGGGATGCCTGAATTTTTGTGAGAAAATGCAAAGAGGATATACTGAGGTAGATAAGCATTTTGCACTCAACTTCAATGGGAGAAAGACTAGGGTGGGGGTGTTGGAGTTTTAATTCTATGAGCAATCCATTTCTGTAGCAACATAGATACTTGATTGTCGTGTTAAGTGGTTTAAAACTATGTCTTTGATCTCTTCCTTCTCTAAGGAGTTCCTAAAACCTAAATATCAATGAGACAACCTATCCAAAGGAGTGCCAAGAAGTCACATGCTGGAGTATTTTGACAAAATGCTCAGGTTCATTCAAATGTATTTCATGTGTGAAGTAAGGTTCAATATGGTATATAAATTCCATATCAGAGTCCATGAACCTTCCCTTTTGTATTTTCAGGAGTATTGGAAAGATGCCATATAGGGTCCAAGCTAAGTCCAAGCAGGTGTATACCAGTGTTTTTCACTCTAGTTTAATCAAGATGCTAGTACTGGAAGAGTTGAAGAGGACCAAAACTAATTGAGATGTTTTTCTAGCTGCATCAGGTTTTCAGCCAGATAATTCTCATACACCACAGTCCAAAAGACAAAAACATACCCGCATTGAGAATATTGTGCACTTAGATTCAAGAAAAGAGAGGAATATGAACAGGAATGATAAATCCCTTCAGATTAATGATAAAACATTTGAAGTTGGTCCCTTACAACCTCCTGACAGAGAAATATTTCCCATGGAAGAACCTACACCTATGGAGATATCATCAAGTAAAGCAAGGAGTTTGAAGGGCACAAAACTTATATTTTCCCCACCTGTTGCTGCAAAAACAATCAAACCTAGAATAAATTTCACCAGATCACCAACTAAACAACATATTCCTATGTAAGCTGGTGCAGTAGAATCCTCAACTTAATAAAGGGATAAAGCTCATGTTGGGTATGTGTTATATTCTTTGCATGTGTGTGTGTGGGTGTGTTAGATTCGACAACTACGTCTAATGATCCCAACCTCCCTCAATTTTTATGTCGTGTGTGTGGGGATATTTCCTGGGGGGTCCCAGGGGGACAGGTTTTCCCTCCCCTAGTTATGCACAACATTCAGGGAAAAACTCCCAAAATTGTTTTTGGCATTTTTTTCTATTTTAGCGAATTTTTCTATTTTTAGTAGTTTTTAAAATTAATCCTAGATTAAGGGATTAAGGTTTTGGTAGCTACAGAATACATAAAATATTGTATGTCTTGTATGGTGAATGGTGAAATTAATATAATGAATATTTGAAAGGTGAAGAACCAAGGAAGACTGGTTTTCTCTTGGTTAAGGGTTTCCAACATATATCTCTGTGTACTATGTGTATGATCCATTGATTAATTTTTGTTTTTCTTAAGAATCTGTATGCATTTCTTTACTCCACAGGTTTAAAACTTACATGTGGTATAAAATCTCATTTTTTGCTTCAGGAGGATGAGTTTGTTGCTGAGGGTTTGGCTCGGTCTTGATAGATAAAGTTTATCTTGGGTCTGTGATAAACCTGGGTTGAGTGGGATATTTTGTAGTGGTGATTCGAGTGTAGAAAAATGAATGGTGATCTCTTCTAGAATCAAGATAAAGAAGTTCAATAGTAAAAATTTTGAGCTATGGAAGCTAAAGATGGAGGACCTTCTTGTAGAAAAAGAACAATGGATCGTTGTGGATCGTGGTACACAGATGACTGGTATGCATTCTACTGGCACACATTCTACTAGTACACAACCGACTATTACACAAACTACTAGTACACAACCTATTGGTATGCCAAAGGAAGATTGTGAGAAGTTGGATAGAAGAGCAAGGAGTACTATTCGACTTTCCCTGGCATATTCGTTGTTGTTGAATGTCCTAAGAATCTACAGCTAAGAAACTATGGAATAAGTTAGGGAATTTGTATATATCAAAGTCCCTGGTAAACAAGTTGTTTCTTCAAAAGACGTTGTATCATCTTAGGAAGGAAGATAGAGATTCTGTGACAGAACATCTAAATGCCTTTAATACTCTGGTAAGTCAACTTGTCTCTATTAACATTACGATTGCAGAAGAAGATAAGTGTATTACTTTTCTATGTTATTTGCGAGACTCTTGGGATAATATGGTTGTAGAAATTGGTAGTACCACTCAATCTACATTGAAGCATGAGGATGTAGTTTAATCCTTGTTATCTTAAGAGATGAGGTGGAAAAGAATGGATAGCTAGAGCACAGATGCTTTATTTGTAAGAGGTCATACCCAAGACAAGAATCCTGGTAAGTCTTCCGAGGGAGATCTAAATATACATGTAGATCTAGGTCTCCAGGAAAATCTTTGAGGAAATGTTGGAAGTGTGGAAAAACAGGGAATTATAAGAAATATTACAAGTCTAAGAAGGTTGATAAACCAAAGGGATCTGATAATATCTCTTCCACAGAGGAGAAAACCTTCACTAAATAAGGAGGTGATGTTTACCTGGAATATACAGGTACATGTGGAGAATGTGGTGTATGGTTGATAGAATCAGGTGCGTCATATCATATGACTCCTCACATGGAGTGGTTATGTGAATATGGAAAATACGATGGTGGTGATGTATTCCTAGGAGATGACTCGACAACCAAAATCATTGGATGTGGAAGGATTATAACTCTCCCTGGGGTTTTGCACATTCCAAAACTAGCCAGGAGCCTAATATTTGTAAGCAAGTTGGATGATGCAAGAGTGGATATTGTATTGGGAAAGGGAACTTGCAAGATGGTATGAGGAGAGATGGTGTTGATGAGGGGATTTCGGTGTGGAAATCTATATAAGTTGTTGGGAAACACTTATACTAAGTGGTGTAACAATTCTGTTGTCCATGATTAGAGAAATGAAGAAGAGAAGACCAAGACTATCCCTAGAAAGAAGACCATGTTGTGGCATCAAATAGTGGGGCATATTGGAGAAAAGGGCCTTCGAACACTACACGCTAAAGGTATGGTTGAATGTATGTCTAATTGCACTCTAGATTTTGATTTCCGTGAACATTGCATACATGGTAAGAAAAATCGAGTAAGATTTCCATCTGGTGGTATAAGAGAAAAGGAGATCTTAGAGTTGATACATAATGATGTGTTTGGACCTGTTCCTATTCCATCACTAGGTAAATATGTGTATTATGTTTCATTCATAGATTAATTCTCAAGGAACACATGGATTTATTTTCTTAGAAATATATCTGAGGTATTTGATAAATTTAAAGATTTTAAGGCTCTCGTAGAAAATCAGACAAAGAATAAAATAAGGGTATTGAAGACAGATAATGGTGGAGAATTCTGTAGAAATGAATTCGAAAAATTCTGTAAGAAGTGTGGTATAACAAGGAAGAATAATAGTCCATACACACCTCAAAAGAATGGAGCTGCAGAAAGGATGAACAAGACACTGATGGAAAAAACAAGGAGCATGCTTAGTGGTGCCGAGTTAGGACAATAATTATGGGCAGAGGCAGTGGGTACAACATGTTACTTGGTCAATTGATCACCCTCATCATTGTTGGATGATAAAACTCCACATTAGGCATGGAATAGTAAGAAACCCTCTCTTGAACATCTCAGAGTGTTTGGTTGTGATGCTTATGTACATGTTCCAAAGGAAAATAGGAGTAAGCTGGATAATAAAGATGAAAAGTGTATCTTTATTGGTTATAAAGATGGTGTGAACGGTTATAATATTTGGAACCTAGAAACTAAAAATATTTTTTACAGCCGGGATGTTTTTTTTAGAGAGGTGAAAGATGTTCCCAAACAAAAATTCTTACCAAGGAAAGAAGAACCTGAGAAAATAGAGATTGAGTTAGATGATGCAAAATCTGAATCAACTGAAGAAGATGAAGAAAAAGAAGAAGAACCTCATACCCAACATTGAGGAGATCGGTGAGGGAAAGAAGGAAACCAAAAAGGTATAGTCCACCTGTTTTTCATTCTAATTTTTCTTTATCTATTACTGATGATGATCCTAGAACTGTGAGAGAAATAGTGAATTCAAAGGATAGTAAACTCTGAAAGAAGGAAATGGTTGAAGAAATGGATGCCTTGGATAAGAATGAGGCATAAGATCTAGTTGATTTTCTAGCTAGAAGAAAATATGTTGGTAGCAAATGGTTGTTTAAGAATAATTTTAATACAGAAGGAAAAGTGGAGAAATACAAAACTCGATCAGTAGAAAAGGGTTATTCCTAGGTAGAGGGAATTGACATTGGTGAGATTGTTTCTCCTGTCACCAAGTTAACTTCTATTAGATTTATTTTATCTATTGTTGTTTCTTTTGATATTGAAGTGGAACAAATGGATGTGAAGACAACATTCCTACATGGGGATATGGAAGAATAAATCTACATGAAGCAGCCAAAAGGATTTGTAATGACAAGAAAGAAAGAGATGGTCTGTAAGATGAATAATTCACTATATGGTATGAAGCAATCACCTAGGGTGTGGTACCAAAAGTTTGACACATACATCCTTGGATTAGGATTTGTGAGAAGGAGGGAAGATCATTGTGTATATTCAAAGTATGTTGGTAATCACTTCATTTATGTAGTAATGTATGTTGATGACATGTTGCTGGTAGGAAATAACATGGATGTTATCAAGGAGGTGAAATCACAACTATCCTCCAAATTTGACATGAAGAATCTTGGTACTGCTAACTCCATTCTGGGAATGGAGATTAAAAGAGATTGTGCAAACATGAAAATCTAGTTGAATCAAAGAAAATATGTTGAGACGATATTGCAGAGGTTTAATATGCATGGAAGTAAGCTGATCAAGGTTACTATTCCTATAGGTGTAAAGTTATCTATAGATCAATGTCCCAAGACACTGGAAGAAGAAGAGGACATATCCCATGTTCCATATGCCAGTGCAGTTGGAATTTTGATGTATGCAATGGTATGTACTAGACTGAACATTGCACATGTAGTGGGAGTTTTGAGAAGGTATATGTCAAAACTAGGCAAGGAGCATTGTATAATAGTAAAGAGGGTCTTCAGGTATTTCCATGGCACTACTAGTTATGAATTGTGCTACCAAGGAAGACCTGAATTGGACATAGTGTTGGACATACATGGGTTTGTTAATGCATACAAGGCTGAAGATATGGATCGCAGAAGATCTACAAGTGTGTATGTGTTCAACCTATTTGGAGGAGAAATCAATTGAATGGGAAAATGATAGGTTGTAGTGGCACTCTCTACTACATAAGAAGAATAAATGGCAGCCACTCATGCAAGAAAGGAAGCAATATGGTTACATAGATTGTGTTCAGGTATTGGGTTGGCACAACAAGCAACGATATTAGATTGAGTGAAATATTCATAGCAAAGAACCCTGTTTATCATTCAAATACAAGGCATATTGATATTCAATATCACTTTGTGAGAGACATGGTTGAAGAAAAGAAGGTGTTGTTGGAAAAGGTTGACACTTTGAAGAATGTTGTAGATTAATTGACAAAGTCTGTGAGTAGAAAGAATTTCTCCTGGTGTAGAGGAACAATGGGAATCGCTTCCCTATATTTTGACAACGTAATCCTGTGAACCTTTGTATGCAAAGAAAACAAGAAGTGGGAGAATGTTGGGTATGTGTTATATTCTTTGCATGTGTGTGTGGGTGCGTTATATTCTACAACCACATCTGAAGATCCCAACTTCCTTCTCTCTTTGTGTTGTGTGCACCTATCCCTTTCCTAAGGGGAGGCAGGTTTGGTCCCCCATGGTTATGTGCAACGCCCCCATTTTTTTTTTGGGTGATTTTTGCTATTTTAGTGGATTTTTCTATTTTTAGCGATTTTCTAAATTAATCCTGGATTAATGGATTAGGGTTTTGGTAGCTATGAAATACCTAAAATATTGTATATATTGTATGGTAAATGGTGAAATTAATCCAATGAAGAGTTGAAATGTGCAGCACCAAGGAAGGCTGGTTTTCTCTTGCTTAAGGGTTTCCAGCGTAAATCTGTGTGTACTATGTGTATGAGCCATTGATTAATTTATGTTTTTCTTAAGAATATGTATGCATTGCTTTACTTCACAAGTTTAAAACTTACAACTCAACCTTCCAAGCATCCCATAGATATTATTGATATCAACACTCCTCCTCATGAGAGTAATCCTACTTTCAATAGACTCAGGAGGCAACCTAAGGATGCAAGAACTAGAAATGACAAATTGAAGAAGGAAAATTTGGAGGCACGAATCAATTTGAAGAATATGTTAGGCCTATATGAGGAGACTATCAATAAAGGAAGATACACGGATAAGAGGTCTCTACCCCTTCATAGGAATCTTAAGAATGTGTATAACCAAAAGAGAGCCTTCCAAGATGAGATTAGGAAATTGAAAGCAGAGTTGCAACCGTTCAAAGAGAAGGTAGAAAAAAGGAATATAGATATATTGGCTAAGCTAGCTACTAGAATGAGTACCAAGAAAAGATGAATACAAGATACTATTTCACATCAACATCATTTTTGTCATGGTTCAATTGTTGCATATTGTTATAGCCCGAGTAATGATTTTTTTTTTGAGATGAGGTTATCATATCCATATGATTTCTCCAAGGTTACATCATGTTTCAATAATTTTGAATTAGGCTCTCGAAGTTTTTTCCCAACTTATCATGCAATTTTTAAAGTTTGGAATCATTTTTTGAGGTAAACATGTACCTACAAGAAAGTTCGTAGGGCGTGGACTCACTGGTGCTGCGAACTGGTTGTGTCAGGTTGGGATAGGATAAGTATTTTAGGATATTAGTTGCACTTCGTAAGGCCACCTACCTCAAGGATATTTCTGTAGTAAAACCACATGCATCAAGTTGTTAATGGTTGTTCTAAACATTTCCAATATCTTCTTGGAAAATAACATTTTGTTTACATTTCTATTGTACACCTTGTGCCATGCCTTTCTTAGGCATAGAATCCTATGAGGAAGTTAGGTGGAGGATTGTAAACAATTTGTTTTTGGATATTTTTTTATTTAACATGCATTGTAACTGATAGGAAGGTTCAAATGGTTAGACAATGAGACTCTTATCTTTAGTTGCAAACTGTAATAGAGTTTCTTGATGTATGTACCAGACTCAAGAATATTTAATAGTGAAATATCAGTTACTTTCATACTATCACTTTTGTTTAATATCACTTTGATGTTAGTTGCTGGTGAATGATTCGTCATGATGATTTCTTTCTTATTACAATAAATGATTTATTGTTGGTAATTCAGGCAAGTTTATCAAATTGTTTTCTCTTTTTGATTAGGAAGTTATTATTCAATGATATTTATTCCATATGGGTTCCATAAGTACTTTATGTGACCTAATACACATATTTCACCTTTCTTTCAAAGTCTTCTATCTTCCATTAATATCTATAAACACTGATGTGAAGCTATTCAAAGCCTTTCTTGTTGGTGTGTATTTCATGGAGGTTTTTTGTGATTGACATCATAAATTGAGTTTCACACCCATTTTTCACACTTTTAAAACATTATTATTCACAATTATGATAGATATTAGGCTTACATATACAACATTCTAGGTGTGACTTCTAGTGCTAACATTTTTCGCACCACTGCCGGGGATGAATCATGAATTGAATATATTTCCCTGGGTTGTACGATAAGGATTCTACTGATTTTTTTGATGTCCAAAAATGAGTAAAGAAAACAACTGAATAGTGCACCTAGAGACTCCAAAGTTCGGCTATGGATACTAAGAGAAGGAACATGATGGATAACCCATAGTCACCTCTGGATACACCTAAATCTGATCGAGAAAAAAACATAAGAAAGGGAAAAGATTTGGAGGGAGCTTCCTCTTCTAAATTCTCGGGTATTTTTGGAGACCTGCCTGACTTTGTTTTCCATACATTAGTTTTTTTTTCTCATGTTTCTCATTTACCTATAAATTAAACTCCTATAAAGTTAGAACTAGAATATTTTCCTATAGAATACACAATGTTTTCCCCTGACTTGAAAGAATAAAACTTGGAAAGTTTTGATTTTCTTACATTTTGTCAAATTGTAAAGTGGTTTAGACTTAAACGTTTGGAAGATTTCACTTTCTCAGGTTCTCTAACTCCTCATTCTTTTAACTTTCCGGTAAATAAAGAAGAAGGAACCTCAATTTCTGTTGAAATCCCCCCATCTCTACCCAAGTCCCAACCAACTTCTGTTAAACATGAATCTTCTCCACCTTGCACTCCTCCTTTTTCAAAACCTCTTGTTATAAAAATTGTATTTTCTCCTATTAAGTCATCTTCTACTTCTCCTAAAACTAAGAGCCCTCCTTTTCTAAACCAAATGGTGGGGATTAATCCTCCTCAGAATAGAATGGATTCCAATGTGACTTCTAGGTATGCACCTTTAGTGATTCCTCAACCCATGAATTCTCTTCCAGTAGGAAGATATCACTGCAGAGGAACATCTTGCTGCATTTTATAGTTATGCAGATAATTTGAATATTGAAAATGAATATATTTGGATGAGAGTCTTTGTGCAAAGTCTCTATGGAGAAGATAGGAAGTGGTTTAATAGTTTATCTCCTTGATCAATTGTTGGAATTGAAGCACTAGATGATGCCTTTTTAAGACATTCGGGTGAAAAAAAAGAGTTCTTATATTACATTATAGAATTTGGGGCTCTTAAAAGGAAAGAGGGTTAATCAGTGTTAGATTTTTCAAAAATATTTAACAAGATGTACAACAAAATTCTTACTGAGATTAAACCCACTGAAAATTATGTTAAAATAACTTATGCAAGTGCTTTTGACCCATGTTTTTGTCTTTTTTTGAGAGAAAGAAGGTCTACAACATTGGCCCATATGCAAGATGATGCACTAGAGGTTGAATCAAATATATTGGCAACAAATAAGTTGAGGGGAAAATCAGACAGAGATAGAAGAAAACAAAAAGAAGAAGCCTCATCTTCAGATGCTTCCGGAATTGATTCTGAATTTGATGAATTGACTAAGTTGGTTAAGTCATTATTTGCAAAGATGGAAAAAATAAAACTTGAAGGGAGACAAACAAGTATAAATCCTCAATATTTTGAAAACATAAATAATTTCAGAAGGATGAATAATACACCTCAAATTCTACAGAGATATAAGATAAATAGAGAGGATCAGAAGGTTCAAACTCCTCTACAGAACAATTTGGTTGATGATGAAGTAACAAATAATGAGGAATCAGACCAAGAAATTCATTGTTTAGTGGATACAACTGCTTCCCTTCATTTAACCCAGAATGCTTATGAAGAGTCTTTAATGTGAAATCAATTGAATGAGTTAAGTATAGGAGAAAAATTCAATGAAGATAAAAGAAAGTATAATTTGAGATCAAAACAAAGGAAGGGAAAACCAAGTACATCTACTCAGTCTAAAAAATTAGATACCCCTTCCAAAGAAGTGGCTGCACCAAATAAAGGAATAAGAGAACAAAAAAATCAACCCTTTATTAGGGATCCTGTTCAAGAAATAAAGGAAATTCAAAAATCCCAATCCTATTTTAATTTTGAGAATGAAATCCAAAAAATCAAGATTCTTGTCCCACTCCTAGAATTGATGAAAAATGAAAATTTTAAGAAATCTATCTCAAAAATGTTTGAGGCTAAATCTTATTCCCCTTCAACAAACTTAGTTAACTTGCACAATGAGAAACCTGTAATTATATTGGGACCAATGGTAGAATACAAACATGACTCCTCTCCCCCCTTTTATACTTCTTTGAATGTGCATGAAAAAATCTTGCACAGTTGTCTTATGGACTCAGGTGCACCTCAAAACTTGATTCCTAAGGCTATGATGGATGAATTGGGTTTGGAAATTACTAAAGAATATCATGATTTATATTCTTTTGACTAAAGAAAAGTAATTTGTCTTTGAGTTATTAAAGATCTAGTTGTCACTCTTTTTCAACTACCTATGAAAAACATAGTCATGGATATTGTAGTTGCAGATGTTCCTGCTAAATTTGGGATGTTTCTGTCTAGATCATGGATCAAGACGTTAGGAGGGAAATTTCAAATGGATCTTTCTTATGCTACCATACCAGTCTTTGGGGATGAGCATATAAGACTGTATAGAGAAGATCATTTAGCATATATCATAAGTGATGAGAGCAACCCAACAAATCATTCCATCCATGATGTTGATACTGATTTAGGATCTAGTATTATTCATCTTAGTAATTTTCCTTAGTCACCATTAGAAATGAAAAATTAGTCACCAACAAGATGTGAAACAACTAGATAGGGTGTTCAAACATGGAAGATCTACTTTGATGGTGCATCTTCAAAGGATAGTGTTAGTGCTAGAGTAGTGTTCATTTATCCCTCTCAATATTTCACAACCTTGTCCTTCAAACTTGAATATGAAACAACAAACAATATTGTAGAATAACAAGATTTAGTTTTGGGTCTTAGAGGTGCAAAGGACATGAAAATTGAAGAACTGTCAGGTTTTGGAGATGCAGAGACTCAACTCAGCAACAGGATAAAGCTCATACTTCCAAGAATACCATAGAGATTATTGATATCAACACTCCTCCTCATCCAAGTAATCCTACTGTCAAAAGACTCAAGAGAAAACTTAAGGATGCAAGAACTGAAAATGAGAAAATGAAGAACGAAAATTTGGAGGCCCAAATCAAGATGAAGGATATGTTTAACCTATATACAGAGACTATAGATAAATAAATATACATGGCTAAGAGGTCTCTACCCCTTCATAGGAAACTTAAGGATGTGTATAAATATAAGAGATCCTGCCAAGCTGAGATCAGGAAATTGAAAGTAGAGTTGCAACCCTTCAAAGAGAAGGTAGCAAAAATGAATCTAGATATATTGGTTAAGGTGGCTACTAGAAGAAGTACCAAGAAAATATGAATACAAGATACTATTTCACATCATCATCATTTTTTTCATGTTTCACGTTTTGCATATTATTATAGATTGAGTAATGGTTTTGGTTTTGAGCTAAGGTTATGTTGACGGGCGAAATTGACCGCTCGTCAGCTGGAGGAGTGAATCCGATCTGGGTTTGTCTACTTAACCCAAGCCATTTGGAATGATCCACCCCGATGGGTTTAGCGGCTCCGTTGGTTGATCTAAGTCCTAAGAAAACGAAAAACAAAACTAAAGAAGATAACTTAATAAAAAAAAAAACACTTGTTGAAAGCTATATACAAATCTAATATATACTTACAGTTCGCTAACTAATATTTACAAAGTAGCTCTACTTATTATATATACAATATGATTATATCTCTGATATATGTATAACATTTACAGAATGCAAATTTTGATCGAAATTTGCGAAAATCAAACATGAATTGATTTATTTAGCGACAACAAAACTATCACTCAGTCTTTTTGATTTATTTTTATAATGTTTATGAACAAGAAATGAAATAGCAACTGTCTAATTAAAAAAAATAAAGATAAAAAACAATACAATGTATTTAGACTACATGAAATTCCTATATTAATTTAACTAATAAAATAAAACAAGCGAACTAACCTGTAATCACATCTCCTATTTGTCCTGTGTATAGCATCTGATTTTGTTGTTTGATGAGGCCAACCCGCACGAGATTTTCCAAATGCTTCCCATAAATGTGAAGCAGTAATGATCAAATGCTAATAACAGAACATAAGAGAAGTAGTAACAACAATTTTATGATTTTACAAATGATCACATTAAGATAAATCTGGCTGTAAAAATTTGCATATAATTGCTCATTGAATAAAGAAGATTAACCTTCTAATCATCAAATTTGAATAGAGTAATTGTTGTATATAATATGAGAGACATAAAACACGAACATCATATAAATTTCATCACATAAATCTGTAATAAACCATGATATCTAAAGTAGTCACAATTTAATTACAAATCAAAATGACCAAAACGTGAACAAAAATATGATATATCGAAGCTAAAGTTGTGCCAATGTCAACTTCCATTCAAGTTTGTCAATCATGAATCCATAGTTTCTGCTCCCAGGAAACGATGGTCCTTAGTTTACAAAACAATACATTTATATAGGCTACAGGATCAAAACGTTTCTTGTGGATATCATCAAATTTGTTCCAAAAATTGTGGGGGATGCAACCTCCCAGATTCTCATTGTTATCAAAACTAACAGCCTATTCTAAAACCACATAAAGAAATAGCATGCTGAGAGATGCCACTAGCAATTCAAATCTTCTTTAGAAATCGTATGTACTTGTAAACACACAAGAATAAATGATTTCAGATTGCATTTTGGTTGTAAAAACAGGAAATTCAAATTTTAGTAACTAGCTACATAATCTCACGATTCTATAGATAGTTATAATTATAACTAGAATCGTGTTTTATTAAATCAATCAAAACATACTAGATGTAATTTGAGCAAACAAATCATGTATTCTAATTAAAAAGAAAGACAAAATCATCCTAAAATTATTTTTAAAACACCATACCTCAGATTAAGGGATTCGTCTTAATCCAACAATTTTCAAATTCACAATGGCAGTCGTTGCTTCCACGTTCTTAAAAACAACAGACCCTATGGTTTTTTTTCTTTTATCATTGGTTTGGGCTACAGATTGTAGTCTGTTGTTCTCTTTTGTTAGAAAATTCACCTGGTCCTCCAAGGATTTGATCCGAGACTGAAGTAAAGGCACGTCTCTGTAATACCTATCGAGCCATGACTGACATTCATTGCATTGCGACTGAATAGACTGTGTATTAGCAGTGATGGTATTAAAAGGTGGGGAATTTTCCATTTGACTTGTAGGTTCTCTGTTGAGTTTGATTCCAGGGAAGTCGGGGTTGTCTTTAAGACACAGTGGAAGGTTCGTTACATAATCATAGGGTTTACCAGAGCAAAGTCCATACGAATATGGATATTCTTCAGTTAGAAACCGTTCAATTTTTGAATCAGAATCCTCACTTAACACAATTGGGTTTTGGTCTGCACAGGGCTTAGGTTTATTTCAGGCACATCGTGAAACCCAATGCGCGTCCATTTTACCCTTGTAATTGATATCACTATTACCTTTACACTTTTTCTTTGCATATTTTTTAATAGACTTACCACCACCTTTGGGATATGAATCGGGTAGAGTGTCGGGTTGGGTAGTGTCTGGATAGGTCGAGGGTTCCACAGAGGGAAAGAGCGAAGGAGGAGGGATGGCAGGCTTGACGAGGGTTTCTGTGACGACAAACTTGTCAACCTGTCCTATTTCAGTGCTAGCAAAACCATTTCTTAACAGGAAGGCGTCCCAACAATCATCGTTTAATTTCAACTGATGAACAATAATAATTTTGATCAAACAGTGGTGGAACAGGCTAGAATCAGATTTCTGCATTTTAAAACGCTTTTCCATTTTGTATAAACTTCGAAGAAGAAAATAGGGCATGTTTAGGGGAAAATCGATATAAATGCATGAGCAACCGCAAGTGATATAAGAAAACCAAACCATATCTACCCTCATAGGTAACAAACTGCTTGACAATAGCTAACAGATCATGCCATATAGGTTTTAGAGTTGTAACGGTCATACCTCTGTCACAGCTGGTAATCTTCCTTGAGGTGAACAACAATGACCAGAGAAATTCCTCAACCTTTGAGTTTTTAAACCACTTTTGTCCCACGGTTGGCAGAACGGTGGCTTGGCTAATGAAATCTTCGTTTAATTCAAGCTAGACATATCCTATTTTAGCTCTGCAACCATCGAACGTTAGCGCGAATTGTTGAGCGACTGTTAAATTAAAACCCTCAAACTTTTTAACAAAGACCCACCAGCCATTCATCTCTAAGTCTTCTCGGGCATTATCAAACGATAACAAAGTCTGGACACCGTTGGGCTCAATTCTCACTACAGGGGCCATGGATAACAACACATGATCAACATGGTATTCGGCAAGAGGGTGAATCACTGTTATATTTTTCAAAAATATTTAACAAGATGTACAACAAAATTCCTACTGATATTAAACCCACTAAAACTTCTGCTAAAATAACTTATGCAAGTGATTTTGACCCAGAATTTTGTGTTTTGTTGAGAGAAATAAGGTCTACAAGATTGGCCCATATGCAAGATGTTACACTAGAGGTTGAATCAAATATATTGGAAACATATAAGTTGAAGGGAAAATTTGACAGAGATAGAAGAAAACAAAAAGCAGAAGCCTCATCTTCAGATTCTTCAGGAATTAATCCCCAAGTTGATGATTTGACTAAGTTGGTTATGTCATTATCTACGAAGATGGAAATATTAAAACTTGAAGGGAGACAAAAAAATAAAAATCCTTAATATTTTGGAAACATAAATAATTTCACAAGGCCGAATAATACACCTCAAATTCTGCAGAGAGAGAAGAGAAATAGAGAGGATCAGAAGGTTCAAACTCCTCTACAGAACAATTTGGTTGATGATGAAGAAGGAAATAATGAGGAACCATACCAATAAATTCACTGTTTAGGGGATACCAATGCTTTCCCTCATTTAACCCAGACTGCTTATGAATATTATTTAATGTGCAATCAGTTGAATGAGTTAAGTATAGGAGAAAAATTCAATGAATCTCAAAACAAGTATAATTTGAGGTCAAAACAAAAGAAGGGAAAACCAAGTACATCTACTTAGCCTAAAAAATCAGATACCCCTTCCAAGGAAGTGGTTGTACTAAATAAATGAAAAGGATAAAAAAACAATCAACCCATTATCAAGGCTCCTGTTCAAGAAACAAAGGAAATTCAAAAATCCCAATCCTATTTTAATTTTGAGAATGAAATCCAAAAAATCAAGATTCTTGTCCCAATCCTAGAATTGATGAAAAATGAAGATTTTAAGAAATCTATCTCAAAAATGTTTCATCCTGAATCGTATTCCTCTTCAACAGACTCAATTAACTTGTAGGATGAGAAACCTGCAGTTATATTAGGACCACTGGTATAAGACATAGATGAATCCTCTCCCCCCTTTTATACTTCTTTGAATGTGCATGACAAAATATTGCACAATTGTCTTATGGAATCAGGTGCATCTCAAAACTTGATTCCTAATACTGTCGTGGATGAATTGGGTCTAGAAATTACTAAAACATATCATGATTTGTATTCTTTTGACTCAAGACAAGTAAAATGTCTTGGAGTTATTAAAGATCTAGTTGTCACTCTTTTTCAACTACCTATGAAAAGCATAGTCATGGATATTATAGTTTCATATGTTCCTCCCAAATTTGGGATGTTGTTGTCTAGATCATGGATCAAGATGTTAGGAGAGAATTTGCAAATGGATCTTTCTTATGCTACCATACCAGTCTTTCGGGGTGAGCACAAAAGATTGTATAGAGAAGTTCAGTTAGCATATATCATAAGTCATGAGACAAATCCAAAAAATCATCCCATATATGTTGTTGATACTGATTTAGGATCTAATATTCTTAATCTTACTGATTTTTCTCAGTCACCATTGAAAATAAAAAATCAGTCACCAACAAGATGTGAAACAACTAGACAAGGTGTTCAAACACGAAAGATGTATTTTGATGGTGAATCTTCCAAGGATAGTGTTGGTGCTAGAGTAGTGTTCATTTATCCCTCTCAGGATGTCACAACCTTGTCCTTCAAAATTGAATTTGAAAAAATAAACAATATTGCAGAATATGAAGCCCTAATTTTGGGGCTTAGAGCTACAAAGGACATGAAAATTGAAGAACTGCCAATTTTTGGAGATGCAGAGCCGATTGTGCATCAAGTCAGAAACATATATAAAACAAAGAATCCTAGAATGAAATATTATACGAATGAGGTTTGGTACCTCATTGAAAATTTCTTCTCAGCCTTCAATATATATTTTGTTCCCAGAGAGGCTAATACAATGGATGATTCCTTAGCTATTTCTGCGAGTAATTTTAAAATCCCACTACCTCTAAAGCCTAAGTATAATGTTTATGTTAAATACAGACCCTCCATACCTGATAATGTGAAGCATTAGAATATTTTTGAATATTATAAATAACTAAAGAGGTTTTTGGAAATAATAGATGAATTTTATACTCTTCATATTCATCAGGATTCAGATGATGATAAAACTATGCATGTTGATAAATTTCGGAACACAAAATTGTTCAACTTCCTAGCAATCAAATTCCTAAAGGACTGGTTCCCTTGGAGAGAATGTTTCATAACAATGATGTTGCTATGAAGTTGAGTGGTTCTAAGGAGAGTGAATATCTGATAGAATGTAATCTATGTACTGAAGAGGAACCCAAACATGTTAAATTGTCCACTAGCTTGTCTGAAAATCAAAGAGCTGAATATATCAAACTATTGAAATAATTTTCTGATGTTTTTTCATGGAAGTATGAAGACCTGGAAACTTATGATACTAGCATCATTGAGCATAGAATACCTTTGGAATATGACACCAAACCTTTCACGAAAAAACGTTATGGAAAAAGACGTTAAAAAATCATTTGATGCCCAAATTATTATACCCATGAGGTATTATAATTGGATAATTAATTTGGTCCTTGTTAGAAAGAAGAATGGTGATATTAGGCTTTGTGTTGACTTTAAGAAATTCAATAGGTGTTTTAGAAAAGACAACTACTGCTTACCAAAAATGGAACATATCTTGCAAAGGGTGACAAGCTAAGTAAGGATTTCAATGATTGATGGGTTTTCGAGATACAATCAAATTTATGTGTTACCAGAGGACAAAGAAAATAAAAAATTTACCACTCCTTGGAGTATATTTATGTATGCCAAGATGGCATTCGGTCTCATGAATGCAAGTGAAACTTTCCAATGTGCAATGGACATTGCATTTATTGGAGAGAAAGACAAGTTTGTGGTCATCTATTCAGATGTTTTCACAATGTTTTCCAAGTTTGATCAAGAGAATTAGCAACATTTAGAGAAGGTGTTTATGAAGTGCATAAATTATTGGATCTCCCTTAGTCCCAATAAGTCTCTTTTTTTCCATGAAGGAAGGTAAGCTTCTAGGACACATTGTCTCAACTAAAGGAGTAAAAATTGAGCCAAATAGAGTAGAGGCTATTAAAAATCTTTCTCTCCCAAGGTCCAAGAAAGAAATTCAGTCCTTCTTAGGTAAGTCAATTTTTTTGAGGATATTTATATCTAAGTTTGTTGAGTTAGTGAAATTCATGACTGTCATCTAAGAAAAGGGAACGAAGTAAAATGTATACTATAAGATATGAGTTCATTTGAGAATATAAAACAAGCACTGACTGATGCTCCTTTTTTTATCAGTCCTGACAACTCAAAGGATTTTTTGATTTTTTCCTTTGCCTGAAATGATACACTAGATACTATCCTTCTTCAGAAGAATTCAAATGAAATGGAGCAGGCTATCTCATTTTCTAGTAGGGTCTTGAGAGATTTTGAAGTCATATATGACATCATGGAGAAACAAGCTAATGTTTTAGTCAAAGCTATAAAGTCCTTTAGGGTATATGTACTTCGCTCAAAAATCATCTCCTATGTTCCTTAAAGATTTGTGAAATAAATTATGATTCAAACTGATATAGATGGGAAAATAAGTAAGTTGATTTCTAACATTTTGGAGTTTGATCTTGAGGTGAAACCCACCAACATGGCAAAGGGCCAAGGTTTAGCTAGATTTCTAGATGAATCAAATTGTAAGGCATTGGGAGTAAATATCATGAGTACTAACTCTATAAATCAACAATATGATATTCCTAGTAGCAGCTTGCAAATCAATTCAAAATCCACATAATGTAGTTGGTACAAGGATATCATCTATTTCCTACAAAATTATCAGCCTCCCACTAGACTTGAGAAGACCAAAGTAAGAGATCTGAAACTTAAAGCAGTTAGGTATTGTATTGTTGATCAGATTTTGTATTGGAAAGATCCTTTAGGGGTTCTTTTAAGATATTTAAATGGAGAAGAGCAAAAACAAACTATGATTGAATTTCATGGGAGTTTTTGTGGAGGTCATCACTTCTGGAGAACTACAACATACAAGATACTTAGAGATAGGTACTTATGGAATAGTTTATTCAGTGATGCATGTGAAAAGATCAAGAGTTGTGAAAAATGTCAAAAATTCCCAAGAAAACATCAACTCAAATATTTTCCTCTGAAACCCATTGTGGTATCTAGCCCTTGTTAACATTGGGGATTAGACTTTATTGGAGAAAATAATCCCTCCTCAAGTGGCCAACATTGTTGGATTCTGACTGTTACTGATTAATTTACCAAATGGATAAAATCCATTCCCACGAGGAATGTAACACACAAAGTAATTATTGGTTTCTTGGAAGATATTCTATCAAGGTTTGGTTGCGCAAATAAAATTTTCACTGATAATGCAACAAATTTTAAGGCTAATCCACTGGTGAATTTATGTGATAAATTTAGTATTCAACTTATCCACTCCACTCCATATTACCCTTAGGGTAATGGATTATCATAATCCTCCAACAAAAGCATAGTGAAGATTATCATAAAATTGTTGGGAGATAATAAGAAGTCATGAGATTCTAAGTTGAAGTTTTCCCTATGGGAAGATAGAGTAACCACCAAAAGGTCAATTGGTACCACACCACTAGTTTATGGAACTGAAGTTGTTTCCCTTCTTAGTTAGCTTTACCTATGGAAAAGTTTCTCCAAGACCAAGAAGGGGAACCAGATGACATGATCAGGAGGATGCATCAACTTTTTGACAAGAAGATGAAAAAGGAAGATTTTCATCTTGGAGACTTGGTACTCAAATGGGATGTTCAAAGGAAAGATAAGGGAAAACATGGTAAATTCGAATCCCTTTGGGTTGGTCCTTTTAAAATTTTGAAATTTTACAAAATAATACTTTTAAGCTACAAAATTTGTAAGATGTTGAAATTCCTGGTGGCCCAGTCAATGGGAATTTTCTAAATAAATATTTTTTCTAAATCCATAAGTGGCTTCATTTCCTTGTAAATACTAGTCAATTAGTTAGCTCTATTTTATTTTAATAACAAATCCTTTCCCAATGGATAAGATGTTGGAACTGCATGTTTTTGGATCCTCACAGGGAGGTCTCCATCCTCTATGGATCCAATTTATAGCACATAGGATGTGTAGGGGTCAAAATATTTTAAAGTTTCTAGTTTTGAGTCATAAGTTATTTTATTTTTGGGGTTTTGAGTTATATGTCATGTCATAAATCATGTTTGATTCTTCCATGAGCAATAGTTTTAATTTTAGTCTTTGTAAGAGCCTTGGTGTCTTGATATTATCCATCATCATGAAAGAAATAATGGTCAGAATGGGTCACACCCTTGGTCTTAAAATTATCTTTATCATGTTTGTTGTCTCAAAGTTACATGTAAAATGTTCCATTATGTCAATTTCAACCATTTTAGGGTAAAGTCAAGTATCCAATCTACTTGCTACAAACTCACCTGAAAGTTTGCAGCATATCAAGAAGTACCTTATGCACTAATATCTCATCATTGTACTTTGAAAACTTGTCAAGGATATCTCATTGGTTTCAACTCATTCAATGCATTATCTTCTTCAGGATAGTTTCAAGGAACAATTCTAACAGTTTGAATGAAGCACACTGCCATAGTTTTGAAATTTGGTGCTGCAAACTAGCTGTATTAGATAAAAGATGATTGGATGCTTCCAACTAAGTCCTAGTCTATTTTATGAGACAACAACTGAAGTTCCAAATACACCAAGTACATATTTGGTGATTGTGTGATGTTTGAGGGTTGATTGAACCAGACAATGTTATATATTTTTCTACACTACAAACTATTACATATTTTCTACGCTGCAAACTCTTTGCACCTATTAAAACCAACAACATTGGTATTGTAAACCCTGGTCATTTTCAATATTTTTATACCAAAGGATCATCTTACAGTTTCCTCTTGCAAACAATAACCTTATCCACTATATTACTATGCACTACAAAACTAGCACCACGAACCCTCTATTTCCTGATAGATCAAACCCTCCTCAATTAAGATTCATCTAGCTACAAGGTTATAACCTATCAAACACATTTTTCTCCTTAGACGTGGGAAGTCTTGAAATCCTATCATAAAAACCTAGTTCAACTTGTGTCCTAAACTCGCACTGTAAACTTAACAAATGCATTGCAAACCATTTGTTTTACACATAGTTGCTTCATTTCTGCGTGTTTGCAGTCTCATACAAGTTGAATTTTTCTTTTTCTTTTATGACTTCCTACTTGTAGCCTGTTCATCCTAAAACTATTGTTGTGCATAAATTGTTCATCCAAGTAAACCCTAAGTTGTTCCAGTTCTCTAAACAAACCCTAAATTTATTGTTTTTATTATATATCTCAGAACAATTGTTATAAGTGGGTACAAGAGGTTTTCGAAATAGTCATTATGGACAATAAACAAGGAAATAATATTCACAAAGGGGGAGAGATTTTCAGAGCTAAACCACATGGCATGCAACTCATTAATTCTGAACCATTTTTCAAGGAAGCTTTCTAGAGGGTGGGCTCGCTAGAATTTTGTGAGAAAATTTAAAGAGGACATCTTGAGGTAGCTAAGCCGTTTTCACTCAAATTTATTGGGACAAAGACTAAGGTCGGGGTGCTGGAGATTGAATTCAATGAGAAATCCATTTCTGTAGCCACAAAGATACCTGATTGTGGTGAGAAGTGGTTTAAATCCATGTGTTTGAAATCTTCTTTCTCCAAGGAATTCCTAAAAAATGAATATCAAGGGGAAAACCTATCCAAGCGAGTGCCAATAAGTCACATGATGGAGTATTTTGACAAAATTCTTAGGTTCATTCAAAGGTACTTCACATGTGAAGGAAGTTTCAATATGGTATATCAATACCATATTAGATTACTAGTACAATTTGCTAGGAAAGAGTCCATGAACCTTCCCTTTTATCTTTTTATGAGTATTCTCAAGATGTCAAATAGGGTCTAGGATAAGTGCAAGCAAGTGGATACCCGTTATTTTCACTATGGTTTGATCAAGATTCTTGGAAGAGTTGAAGAAGACCAACATTGACTAGGAGGTTTTTCTAGCTGCATCATGTTTTCATCGAGATATTGCTCACACACCACAATCCAAAAGAAAAAAACCTACCCCTGTTGAGAAGATTGTGGAATTATATTCAAGAAAAAAAAGGAAGATGATCAAGAGTGATAAATCCTTTCAGATTACTGATCAAACAATTGAATTTGGTCCCTCACAACCTCTTGACAGATAAATTTCACATGTGGAATAACCTACACCTATGGAGATATCATCAAGTAAAGTAAGGAGTTTGAAGGGTAACAAACTTATCTTTTCCCCACCTGTTGTTGTATAATAATCAAACCTAGAAGACCTTTCACCATATCAACAACTAAACAACATATTCCTATGGAAGATGGTGCAGTAGAATCCTCATCTCAACAAAAGGATAATTCTCAACCTTCCAAGCATCCCATAGATATTATTGATATCAACAGTCCTCCTCATGAAAGTAATCCTACTTTCAAAAGAGTTAGGAGGTAACTTAAGGATGCAAGAACTAAGAATGACAAATTGAACAAGGAAAATTTGGAGGCTCGAATCAAGCTGAAAGATATGTTCGAAGTATATGAGAATACTATTGATAAAGCAATATACATGGCTAAGAGGTCTCTACCTCTTCATATGAAACTTAAGATGCATATAAAAAAAGAGAGCCTTTCAAGCTGAGATCAGGAAATTGAAAGTAGAGTTGCAACCCTTCAAAGAGCAGGTAGAAAAACAGAATCTAGATATATTGGCTAAGGCATCTACTAGAAGGAGTACCAGGAAAATATGAATACAAGATACTATTTCACATCAACATCATTTTTGTCATGGTTCACTTTTTTCATATTATTATATCATGAGTAATGATTTTGATTTAGAATTGAGGTTATCATATCCATATGATTTCTCCAAGGTTACATCATGTTTCGAGAAATTTGTAGTGGGATATGGAAGGTTTTTCCCAATTTATTATGAAATTTTTAAGGATGGAATCATTTTTGGAGGTAAAGAAGCACCTACAGGAAAGTTTGCAGTGCGCGAAGTCACTGGCACTGCGAACTCGCTGATTTAGAACAGTCTACAACACAAGTGCTGCAAACTATGAGTTATGAATATTTTGAAGCTGAAAAGGATTTCTAGGTGTCAGGTTGGGCTCTGATAAGAATTTGCGAGATTATTTTCACATAAGAAGGCCACTTGCCTCAAGAAGATTCCTGCAGTAAAACCACATGCATCAAGTTGTTAATGGTTGCTGTAAACATTTCCAATATCTTCCTGGAAAATATAATTATTTTTACATTTTTGTTTTACACCTGGTGCCATGCCTTTCTTAGGCATATAATCCTATGAGGAAGTTAGGTGGTGGATTGTAAACAAGTTTTTTTTGGATATTTTTTTATTTAAAATGAATTGTAACTCGATAGGAAGGTTCAAATGGTTAGATAGTGAGACTCTTATATTTAGTTTCAAACTATAATAGAGTTTCTTGATGTATGTACTAGACTCAAGAATCTTTAATAGTGAAAGATCAGTTACTTTCCTACTGTCAGTTCTATTCTATATCACTTTGATGTTAGTTGCTGGTGAAGGATTCATCATGATGCTTACTTTTTTATTACAGTAAATGATTTATTGTTGGTAATTCATGCAAATTGATCAAAGTGTTTTCTATTTTTTTATTAAGAAGTTCTTATTCAATGAGATTTATTCCATATATGTTCTAGAAGTACATTATTTTACCTAATACACATATTTCTCCTTTCTTTCTAAGTCTTCTATCTTCCATTAATATCTCTAAACACTGATTTGAAGCTATTCAAAGCCTTGCTTGATAGTTTGTATTTCATGGAGGTTTTTTGTGATTGAAATCATAAAATGAGTTTCACACCCATTTTCCACATGTTTAAAACATTATTATTCAAAATTCAGATAGGCATTAGGCTTACATATACAACAATCTAGGTGTGACTTCTAGTGCTAACACAACTGTTAAGAGCCAATATTATTGGTCAGGCATGATGAAGAAAGTTGATGATTTTATTGCCATATGTTTGGAATGTCAAAAGGTCAAGGATGAGCATAGACACCCAACTGTTTTTCTACAACCATTTCCCATTACTGAGTGGAAATGAGAAGTTGTAACAATGGATTTCATCACCAAGTTTCCAAAAACAAGAAAGCAACATGATTCTATCATGGTAGTGGTAGATAAGCTCACTAAAGCTACCCATTTTATTATATTAAATATCACTCACAAGGAAGGTAATATAGAAGATATTTATATGAGATAAATAGCTCAATTGCATGGAATACCCAAGACAATTGTGTTTGACAAAGATCCAAAATTTACATCAAATTTTTGGAGATGATTATTTAAGGGATTTGGAACAAATCTAAATTTTAGCACAACTTATCATCCAGAGTCACATGGGAAAACAAAAAGGGTGAATTAGGTGATAGAAGACATGCTAGGAATGTATGTGATGGATAAACCATCCAAATGGGAGGATTATTTGGATTTGGTGGAGTTTGTTTATAACAATGGGTACCAAACATCTTTAAATATTAGCTCATTTGAGGCACTTTATGGAAGAAATGGCAACACATCGGTAAGTTGGGACAAACCAACAGACAAAGCAATGGTTGGGCCAAAATTAATCAGGGAAATGAAAGAGAAAATGATGAAAATAAAAAACAAATTTAAATTTTTCCCAAGATAGGCAGAAAAGATATGCTGACAAAGGTAAAATTCACAGAGAATTGAGAGTGGGTGACCATGTGTTCTTAAAAATCAAGTCCAAGAGAAGTTCCCTGAAGTTGGGAAATTGTTCCAATATGGAAGGTCTCATTTGTGGGCCATTTGAAATCCTAGAAAGGATTGGGCATGTAGAATACATGATTTCCTTATCTGCATCAATGTGTATTCATATTGTATTCCATGTATCCTTGCTTAAAAAGTATGTACCTGATGTTGATCATGTTATTGATTGGAATGTGATTAAAGTGGGGAAAGAAGGCGATTTTCAAGTGCATCTGGTGTGCATATTGGAATGAAAGATCAAACAAATATAGAATTGAGCCATAGGGCTAGTAAAGGTCCAATGGACCTGGTACGGTCCTTAGGATGCAACTTGGGAGCATGAGGATGCTATGTGGAAAAGTACCCACATAGTTTTGAATACTTTTGAAATTTTTTATTCTATATGTGTATATACTACACTGAGGACATTGCATAAATAAGGGGGAGGGGAATGTAATACCCCTAGGTCAAACACAAACTATAAATGTACATATGTATATAATCTAGTGAGATATTTGTATCAAGCCTTGGAATTAGTTTTGTATTTGAATTCCATAATATAGCATGTATATGTGTTGCACACTAAAAGAATAAGTGTGCACATCCTAGGACACCGTGCATATGAACTTGAGTGTGCGATATTGAGGCTAGACAGCCTTTGTGTATATGTTTATGTTTTTGAGGCTGGTGAGACTCGATACAAAAAGTACAATATGTTTGTATTATAAATGTAAATCACACGCAAATATTAATGAAAAACACATCACTGCAGTAGACCAACCATGTAAAAGAGTATGGGGAGTAAACTCCACTAGATATGGAAATGAGGGTAAAAGTTAACGATAAGGGTCTAAGCAAGGGAGATTAAGCCAAAAGGAATATTATATTAATATTCCTTAAAGTATAAAGTATGGATAATTATTTCATCCTAATTTCTAAGGATGGGGACAAGTGGGCCCAAGATAGTTCTCAATATGACAAGTGTCAAGTTGGGAACATGCATACATATATTTTGGACTTAGTTCATTTTCCATAATTCCCTCATGATTTCTTCACTCACTCACTTAGTGGTCATCTGTACCTTGTTGTCACTGTACCTGTACTTGTACCTTGGTTAGCTTAGGAGCTGGAGTGAAGAAGTGGGTTGTCAGACCCATGGAGATATTAAAGAGATGAGTTGTCAAGCCCATGGGATATTGAAGATGTGGGTTGTCAGTCCCATGAAAATATTTTTCTAGGTGAGAGAATTACTTTTAATTGATTTCTCGAAGGTTCCAAACTGTAGTTATAGGGCTCTAAGACTTCCTATTTGACCTGTTTTTGAAGCCCCGTAAAGGAAGTGGGGCAGTCGAGGGACTTTTGAGCAGAGAAGGGACACACTTCTTGAGGTGGGCCATGCATGTGGGAAATGAGGGACTGTAGTCTGTTAGTTCGAGTTGGAACTTGTGACTAATTTTTCCTGTTGTCTGAGATACATCAACCTGGATAGGAATTCCTTTACCTGGGTGGAGTTTAGATCCAACTCAGGGGTGACCCATTGTTGAGAGTTATGAGTAGTGTGGTCTAAGGATGCGAGGAACGTGGAAGGTATTCACATAGTTGGTGACCTTTTTATGAAAGACAAGTGTCAATTTTGTGTTAACTTATGTGTTTCAATATTATTTATGCATTTGTTTTTATGGGTTTTTATTCTGTATTCTCAATGTGTATTTCTATTATTATTCTGTATGAATCTGTGTATTTTCATATTATTTGTATGTTTCAATTTGGTATGAAAATTCAAATTTTTGGTTTGCATAACCTAGTTGGTTTCCTGGGATTCTACATAAACAGAGGTATAGAATAGCTCATTTTATCAAACAATTATATTGACTTTAAAAGATACGTAAGAACTCTCGTATTATGGTAATGATACATATCCACTCTAATCAAGAAAGAGAACCATTGTTTCCAAATAATATATATATATATATATATATATATATATATATATATATTATTTTTAAACAGAGACAAAGAAATCTCGTATATCAAATAGAGATAATGAACCTTCATGGGATCATGGTAGCCCAGTCCCGATTTCCAACCATAAATTTGAGATTACAAGTCAACATTCTGGATATAAAATGTATCATAACCCAAATTACCTTGCCTAGGTAAAATCGTTTCGACAACCCAAGGTGTCGTCTTGCATATTACCTTTAATAAAGAGAAAATACTATAATGGTTTGATTTAAATAAAATAGGCACCGATAATATATCTTAAATTGCTTAATAAATAAGGGTTTACCATTGGAATATGCTTTCGAGTAGGCCTTGTTGTAGCAGAAAAAGATGTAGGTGATGGAGACCTAACCTCTTGAGTGCCTTTTAAACTTAGGTTAGTAAGAACAAAACTATATTAAAAACCCAAGTAACTACTAACTATGCATCGATGGTATAACAAGATTTTACCTGATAAATTTCCTCATGGAAAAGATAACAATAGATTTCTACCCCAAGGAAGATGGTCAAAATGACTTCGAAACATGATGGGTACCTTTTAGAGGTAAACTGAGGGTCCATCATTAGAATGAAAACCGATTACAAAACTCAAACTAATTTATATATAAATGAAGTATTGGTGACAAAATCCTACTAGAATGAATACTTAAGAAAAACCTAGAAATCCCCTTATCTGGATAGGGAATATTGTTTGTATACACAGAGCTTAATAGACAAATAAAACCCTGAAAGAAATTATATCAAAGTAATGAAAATCCTGGTGAAACCAAATAGAAACATTTCTTTAAAATCACGAGATCATCCAAGTTAAAAATAACTCGCCCAAACTCGAGGAGGTACTCTTGCAGAATACAAAGACCCAAGTTTTAGAACACCCAACAAACTCTTAC
The DNA here is from genome assembly GCA_010110895.2 of Picea sitchensis. NCBI lineage: Eukaryota > Viridiplantae > Streptophyta > Pinopsida > Pinales > Pinaceae > Picea > Picea sitchensis. Next base: position 42,780 of record SNQJ01S0012396.1, on the reverse strand, counting down.
ATCTTTGAAGAAGCACCATATGATAACAAATAATTTAAACAAAATAAATACTAACATAAACCAATAAAAGACGTATCCAAAAGTTAACAACGCACTATAGAAGAACCTATTACCTTGTTCAATTCAATCCCACTGAGTCGGTGAAGTCTTATCAAATTGAAAACCTTGTATATGTTCCACAATGACTTAACCCAAATAATATCTGCTAGCAGAAAATATTAAGAGAGTTTAGTCGCAGGAGGTTGAACGAGTCGAGGCATGGGAATTGTTATCCTCATTTTGTGGATAAATAAGGATATCATGTCTCAAGGCCCTCAGGTTGTAGATATGGAGTGCGAAGAGACTACATGACCAACAATACCCTTTTTCACAGATGGAAAACCCACTCACCACCAAATATGGTCACATGTTTGCATATGGAATCCACTACACCAGTTGACTTCTAGAAGGAAATGGGCCTTACTCTATGTGGTACAAGTAATTATTATGGTGAGAATCATTTCAATATTCAAGCCATTTGATTATGTTGTATCTTATATTTCTCTAGACTTCATGATATATTCTTGGACATTATGCATTTTTCCCTGCTTCACCTTGGTGGTTGAAATTATTCCCTAGTAAGTGGTGTTCTTTGGGAATGACTGATTTGCTACTAGGAACTCCCTTAATGAGCCATTGTATCAGTCCCAACCATACTCACAAGTTTCCTTCATTATTCCCCTCCATTTCCTTATCTCATGGGATTTTAGGGTATATTGACCCAAGAAGGGGTTATCCCTCATTCTATGGGAAGAAGGGGCTAAAGGCCCATAGAGGTTGGTGTTGGGTAAAATATAAAATCCTTATATAAACCTTCTATATGCTTCACCCAGGGATCACCCAAGAAAGCAATGAAACACTTATCTTTGAATAAAAGGGGATCCATAAGATAATAAACAAATGATTGAAAGGTTAGTTGAAGGAAATGAGGTCTCATCATGAGTCGACCTATCATGTCCCTAGATATATAGTGGTATGAAATTATCACCATTTGGTCACCAAACCAGGGAAATGACTCTCAGTTGCATGGCTAAGAGAAAGATGGTATCATCAAGAGCCAACGCTCTCATTTCCACTATGTGTTTGTGGGTGACATTGCCATCACCTGGTCACCACGCCAGGGTAGTGACCTTCAATCTCTCGTTATTCTATTATGAAAAAAAATATAAAGAAATAAAGATAAAAGGCAATCAATGGGATTGGAAAAAGTGGATTGTGGACGAAGGTACCACACACCCTCTACAAAGGCACCCATGAATGAGACACTATGACCCCGTGTATGTCATGAGCCCTATGTCCATTGAGTCTTGACCCCAACCACTTCATCCAGCTTAGATGGATTCAAGAGGAATTTATTGGAAACACTCCTTGTCCTAGGGAAATATCTACCCAATAGGACACCTCGTCAACCCTTCCATATTCAAGCTTCACAAGTTGCATAATGTCTTTGAGTTTTTAATTCTTTAATATAGTGATATTTGATGCACATGATTAGATGGATTATTTACTGATTGTATTCACTTATCATGATGTTGTGACTTGAGATCCTTGGAGGGCGTGCTCATTTGTATTTGTAGAACCTAGTTGGTGGTCAACTTTGGGAGAACAAGCCTAGCTTTGGCTTCCATGGGGCTACAAGCCGACAAGTTGGATTGTAACACCCCAAGTTTTGAACCCCCATTTTAAATAATGTATTGTTACAATGCTGAGAGGCCAGAGTGCCCAGACAATTATTGAAGGGCTAGTATGCCCAATAAATGTAATGTTTTGATCATTAATAATAATAAACACATTGCTGGCTGCTAGACGGACAAGGACTAGAGTTATAGGGGTCTATGATTCCACAAGAGAGGGATATTGAGGGACTAAGTGTTATTCCCATTTTCTTATTACCCTTCTTATCTAAGGGAGGGGACCAGTTATGTGAACTTATTGGGGAAGGCCAAGAGGTTATTGTTTTCCCCACGAGGTTACTTAAACCCGCCTCTAGTCTGACGGGGGGGTTGGACTGATGACTCGGACACTGATTTCCCATTCACTCACTCATTCTTACCTCACAGAATCCCATGCACTCCCTGACCCATTCATCGAATCATCCTCACCTACGTCTTGGTTGGAAAAGTGAAAGGAAATAGAGATGTGAAAGAATTATCCACAAGATAGTTGGTTGTAGTGGTCACTGATGTGATTCAACCATGCACCTGGGGCATGCATGTCTGAAATGCATTGGCATGTGGCCTGTTTTACTGACAAATGTGAGTCGTGAGATTTCCAACATTGATATTTTGGACCAACTGTGTTGGAAGCCCTGGTAGGAAGGAGAAGGATTACCTGAGGGTCTGCGTGGCAGAGAAGGGTGGAGGTCCATTCTCTAGGGTGTCACAGGATGGGTAGAAGAGAGATGGGTACTTGGATTGTTGTGGGTGTTGGGAAACCTGTGAGATCTTGAGAGCTGAATGGTTTGGGAATCCAAGTACACTCTGGAACCGTCCTTGTGGATTCATAGCCCTGGCTCGGGGGTGACACTGTTGTTGAGATTTGGAGCAACGATGTCTATGGTTGGGTGGAATGCCCTTGGTATAGAGTTAGTCAGTGTCATCTTTGATAAAGATAAGTGTTCTCTGTCATGATATCCCTACCTATGTATGAATGTATTTCCACTGTGTAATTTAATTATCATCTACATGTGGATGAATGTATTTCCGCTATATATATTTAATTACTGTTTAACATGATCTTTAGATTATGCATGCTTGTTGGATATTGTTGTGCATGTTGTCAAATATTTTATCTTATTCATCCTTAATGACTAAAGAGGGTATCTATAAGAGAAAGAAGTCTGAGGACGGGCTTGCAGGTAGCATACCCAACTTGTGGGTGGTTGGGTATGTTACATTTTGGTATCAGAGCTTCTGATTAAAACAAAAGGATGGTATGGGCCAGGTCTATTGGTCAGAATCTCATGGCCCATATCGAACTCTGACCGAGAAGTTGAAAGGCTCAGGAGGAATGGCCTTGCAGAAGATACGCAGGGGACATAACGTCATAGAACCTCTGTGAGGGTTCAAAGGAGAGTGATCGTTCCTTTGTAATTCGGGAGAGATCCCCATTATAGGATAGGGGAGATCCAAGATTGTTGGATCAGAGGATAGGTAAACAGGGGTTGTTCGATGAAAAGGAAGAAAGATTAAAGGTCACGACTGTCATATCCCATTGGAGAGGGAGATCAATGTCCAACAGGCATTGCGAGGAACCGAGTTGAGTGGATGATAATTCCCAAGGTGGTCGCACAATCCAAACAATGTTTTCCTAGAGGGGTTACATGTCAGCATCAGGATAATTGCGGGGCGAAAAGCGGGTTACTCCAAACTACCGATGCCCCTGAAATTGAAAGGCATGCAGTGATGTGACAGGTTAGAGCTCGAACATAGAAACTCTGAATAACTGAAGTAGTTGGGGACTGTCGATCCATAGGAGGACACGCATCAATTCATCATGTTCTCCAGGTGAAAGAACTCCGAGAAAGAGTGAGCGAGGAGAAGTTTATTTTTGAAACTCTCAAAGCCCGGAGAGTCGAAGACTCAAAGTAAGTGACGACTGTCAGATCATCCAAAGTAGATCCTGACCATCGATCACCAAGAGGTTACATGTCAGTAGATTAGTAACTCCAGAGGAATATGTTCGAGATGTTTTTAGTTGAGGTTTGAGACTCCCAAAGACCAGAGAGTCGGACAAAACCTCTACCATCCGATCATCCGAGAAGATTGCATCCATTGATCTGTCGAGAGAAACACATCACCAGATCCATGACTTCGCATAAAATCCAATGGGGCCAAATACGTTTAAAATTTGAGTTCTCCGAAGTCTGGAGCCCCGAAGAAATCATAGTTGTTAGATTGAGGAGGACAAATGGAGAAGATCCGTGGACTCTAGGTGAAGACCCAAAGTGAATCTTGGTCATCTGATCCAGGAGGAAACATGGTGACAGATTGGCCAGTTTGGGAATTTAGACTTCAAAATAATTGAAAGTGCACTAGTTTAAAAACTCCCAAAGCCCAGAAGGTCTAAGAGCCAAAGTGATGAGGCACAATGGCATCACCTAGGATGACATGGACACATGGGATGTGATCCACGTGTCAGTAATGTTTGGGCATTTGGAACATTGAAAAGTTTATTAGAACATGACACATGTTACCCGCCTGATTGGGCCACGTGTCCATTTCTAGCATTTCACCATGTGGCGATAGATCATGCAGTCTGGAAGACTGGGCACCCCAGAAGGGAAAGGTGTGTTAGGTTGCATTGGGTATAACTTCATGAAGGCCAGAGTATATATTGATCGTCGATTCCATAGGACATGCGTCGAAGGATCATCGAATTCAGGTGAAAGCACTCTAGGAGAAAATGCAGGAGGGAATTTTGAAACTTCTGAAGCCTGAAGCACCGAAACAATTCACAGCCACTGATTTGTGGGAGGATACCTGTCGGTAGATCAGGAACTCCGGGTAAAGTCATTCTGGGAGGAGGCAAGCGAGAAAAGTTGAGATCGTTGATCACGAGAGAGGACAAGGATCATTGATCTTGTCCTGGTTGAAAGTCCTGAAGTCTCGAAGATTTGGACAAGTGCTTTTTAGCTAAGAGAAGGGTCATGAACACGGTAATATGCACTTCAAGCGCCGAGGAAAGGAGGGATAAGTAAATATTTGGTTGTCTCCAAGACATAAATTTTATAAGGGAGGATTTAACTGTCGTTTCTAGTCGTGATCACCTGGGGAGGTGGTTTGAAGGAAGCACCTGCACAGGGTGAAAATCTATGTCAGCCAAGGATAAAAGGAAACTTTTATTTTCAGAGAATGGGGATATAATATCCATGAAAAAAAACAAGAAAGAGACCTGTAGAATGGACGATTTTTTTTTTCCTATCATATGCATAATTCTAACAAAATGGTCACTTGCACATTTTGCAGAATTAGGAGGCTTAAGCGCATCATATCAGGATGTGTATTGAGGAAATGGAAGAAGGAGAGGGAGACTCCAGTCATGAAAACGAGGACAAAGGCCAGAATACTAGAGTTGGTAATGCAGAGAGAGAGTCCAATGGGCGCAATGGAAAATAAGAGCAGGAAACATTAACAGAAATGGTAAGAAGACTGAACATGGAAGTGCAGAGCTACAAAGTAGACAATGAGAGTCTAATGAGAGAGAAAATCTAGATAAATGCTCAATTGTTGCAGAGCTTAAATCAGTTGCAGAGGCAAATGAAGAAGGGATCAAACTCAAGACAAGAGGAAGAAGGCAGGTGTCATGAAAGAGGAGATGGTCGTGGAAGAGCTAGTTATTCCAGAAGTGCTAGAAGAGATCATGGACACCACTCACCTTGTTACTCAGGAAGAAAGTTTTATGCATAGAATGATCTCGTAAGCAGTCCATAATTGTCTCTTGTCAGACACCAGATAATGAAACAAGAGGTAGATTGTTTTTAGGGAGAGATGAGGATGCTCAAGACACCTTCCTTCGATGGTGAAAGATAAAGGGAAGATGATGTCGAAGCAAGGTTGCTTGGGCTCTAGAGATATTTTCAGCTGCATAACTATTCATCAAACCTCAAAACCAAGATTTCCACCTACCATCTACACGTGAAATATGCAGTGTGGTGGGACCAACTGAAGCAAGTGGAGCATTTTGATGAAAGTAGGATCACTTGGAAACAGTTCAAGAAGTACTTCCAGAAGGAGTACCTCTCAGAGCATTTCTATGACAAGAAAATGTAGGAGTTCTTTGAACTTAGGTTGGGAAGCATGACTATGGAAGAATATGATAATAAGTTCTTGGTATTGTTAAAGCTTGTCAGGTTCATTGGTGATGAGAAGGTGAAAATAAAAATATTTCTAAGTGGATTGCTAGCCTTCTATAAGGAAAAGATAAAGTATGATGAAACCAAGACCTTGACTGAGGCCATTAGGAAGGCTAAATACCTATATGAGCAAGGCCAGGGAAGAGAATCCCTACAAAAATATTGTAAGGACAAGAAGAATGTAAAGTATGATCAGAGGAGGAAAGGATTCAAATCTCCCTTCAATAGGAGTGAGCCAAATAGAGATCATCAAGATCAATATGCTAAAGGGGATTTGAAGAAGGAAGATTCTTTGGGAAAAAGAGGAAGATCACCAATCCATTGTTGGGAATGCAAAGAATATCACATGTACAAGGATTTCCCACACAGAAAGGATAGAGTGAAGACTGTGCACAACATCCATGAGGCTACAACAATCGGAGATATGGTAAGAATCTATGCAACTTTAAATGATCGACAAGCATAGTACTAGTCCAATATGATCGAGGTGGGAGGTAAGATCATAAATCAACATGTTGTTATTTTGATTGATTCAGGAGAAAGCCATTTTTACATTAATCCTAAGATAGTGGATAGATTACATTTGGAGAAAATTAAACTTGGAAAAGAAAGTTGGGTTCAATTAGCCACTGGAACCAAAAGAAGAATCCATGATATGGTCAGAGGTTGTTCCATAAGTATTAATGGTGCGAATACTAGTATTGATCTAAATATCATACCATTAGGGTATTGTGATGTTCTAATTGGGATGGATTGGTTGGATGAGCATCATGTTGTCCTAGATTGCCATAAAAAGACATTTACATGTCTTGATGGAAATGGAAAACAGAGCACTGTGAAAGTAGTTCCAAGACCCATCTCTATAAGGGAGATTTTGGCCTTACAACTAAAAATATGTTTTAGAAAAGGATGTCAACTATATACATCTCATGTGGAGGATCTAGTTGATACAAAGGGGCCAAGCCTCAAATATTTCTATGTGCTACAGGAATTTGAAGATGTATTCCAAGAAATACCTGAATTTCCACCAATAAGGGATATATATTTCTCAATTGATTTAGTGCTAGGAGCTGATCTGATGTCAAAAACACCTTACAGAATGAGCACACCAAAATTAAAAGAATTACAAATGCAGTTGGAAGAATTGTTGAAGAAAGGGTACATGTGTCCAAGTGTTTCACCTTAGGGAGAACCAATACTTTTTGTCAAAAATAAGGATGGAACCTTGAGGCTGTGTATTGACTTCCGACAGCTGAACAAAGTACACTATAAAGAACAATTATCCTTTACCCCGAATTGATGACCTTTTTGATCAACTAAGAGGAGCAAAGATATTTTCAAAGATTGACCTGAGGGAAGGATACCATCAGGTAAGAATCAAGGAAGAAGTCATTCATAATATAGCCTTTAGGACCAGGTATGGGAATTATGAAATTGTAGTGGTGTCGTTTGGACTGACCAATGCACCAATTGTCTTCATGTTCTTAATGAATGGCATATTCAGAAATTATCTGAATTTTTTTTTCGTCGTATTCGTAGATGACATACTTATCTATTATAAGTCTGAAGAGGAGAACGAACATCAGTTAAGATTGGTGTTGTAGGTATTGAGAGAACATCAGTTGTATGCCAAGTTGAGTAAGTGTTCTTTTTATCAAAAGAAGATCCATTACTTGGGACATATTATTCCAGAGCAGGGCATAGTAGTAGATCCAGAGAAGATTGAAGCCATTAGAGGATGGCCAACACCCAGAAATGTGTTAGGCGTCAGATATTTTATGGGATTAGTCAGCTACTATAGAAGGTTCATAGTAGGGTTCTCTAAGATTTCTCATCCCATCACTTCTTTTCAAAAGAAGGGGACTAAATTTGAATGGACACTCAAGTGTGAAAATAATTTTAATCCGTTGAAGGAATTACTTACTAGTGTGCCTGTGTTGAAGATTGTTGAACCAAATGAAAGTTTTGTGGTATGTACAGATGATTTTAAGGAAGGACTTGGGGGATTCCTCACGCAAAATGGACATGTCATTGGATATGAGTCCATAACGCTTAAGGAGAATGAGAGGAACTATGCCATGCATGACTTGGAACTTGCTTCCATTGTTCACGCCTTGAGCATGTGGATACATTATCTCATGGGGAAGAAATTCAAATTAATGACATACCATGTTGGCCTGAAGTATCTTTTTGAACAATCAACCTTGAATGCCAGAAAAACAAGATGGCTAGAATTTTTAAGTGAATATGACTTCAATATCAAGCATATCAAGGGAAAGGAAAATAAAGTTGTCAATGCACTTAGTACAAGAGTGCATCTCATGCATGCTACTGCTATCAGTATGCATCAGTCAAACTTGAAGGGAAAATTTTTAGATGGTCTTGTTATAGATCAACATTACCTACAAGTAAAGGAAAACTTACAGTAAGGAAATGTACAACATAAAGTAAAGGAGTATGAGATAAAGAAACATGGATTACTCATGCATAAAAATAGAATCTATGTTCCTAGTTATGGAGAACTGAGGAATTTGGTTCTGAAGGAAATGCATGATGTTCCTTATGCTAGACATCCAGGTTACTAGAAAAAAATTACAGCAGTAAGAAGCCAGTTCTTTTGGCCAAGAATCAAGAAGGATGTTTTTGATTACATCCCTTGATGTTTCTGCAACCATTGCCAATCCCAGAGAAGAAATGGGAAGTGATCACCATGGATTTCATCATAGGATTACCAGGACGAATAAGAAACATGATTCAATCATGGTGGTATCTGAAAAATTAACAAAGGATGCTCATTTTGTGTCTATGAAGACAACGCAGACAACAACTAATATTGCAGAGATTTTCATGAAGGAAATTGTTAGGTTGCATGGGATACCTAGGAAAATCATCTTGGATAGAGATACAAAGTTTACCTCCAATTTATGGAGGAGATTGTTTAAAGAATTTGGCACAAATATAAAATTTAGTACAACATATCATCCCAGACAGATGGGAAAACAGAGAGGGTCACTCGAATAATTGAAGACATGTTGAGAATGTATGTGATGGATAATCCATCTAAGTGGGAATATTACTTACACTTGGGTGAGTTTGCATATAAGAATGGGTATCAAGCTTCATTGAGAATGAGCCCATTTGAATCCTTGTATGGTAAGAAATGAAATACTCTAGTGAGCTGGGACAACCCAACAGATAGGGTGGTACTTGGGCCGAAGTTGCTCAAGGACATGGAAGACCAGATGGTCAATATTAAGTAGAATTTAAAGGCAACTCAGGATAGACAGAAAGGCTATGCAGAAAAGAACATGACAATTAGAGAATTTAAAGCAGGGGAGCATGTACTTTTGAAAGTGAAGCCCAAGAAAATCCCTTTGAAATTGGGTAGTTGTACAAAGCTGGCACCCAGATTTTGTGGTCCATTTAAAATATTGGACAAAATAGGGCCAGTTGCATACATGCTTTCATTGCCTGCTTCCATGACTGTGCATAATGTATTTCATGTATATTTACTAAAGAAATATGTACATGATCTTAACCATGTTATTGATTGGCATCTGACTCAGGTAGAGATGGAGGGAGACTTTCAGGTTCAACCAGTGCGAGTATTGGACAGAAAAGTCAAAATTCTCCGGAATCAAGTTATAGAATTGGTAAAAGTTTAGTGGACTTGCTACGGTCTTCAAGAAGCTACTTGGGAACATGAAGATGCCATGCGAGCAGAGTACCCGCAACTTTTTGAATAAATTTGATATTTTGATCTATGTTTTGTATATGCACTGAGGACAATGCCAAAATACGAGGGAGGGGATGTAACACCCCATGTTTTGAACCCCCATTTTAAATAATGTATTGTTACAATACTGAGACGCCAAAGTGCCTAGACAATTATTGAAGGGCCAGTATGCCCAAGAAATGTAATGTTTTGATCATTAATAATAATAAATGCATCGATGGCTGCTAGACAGATAAGGACTAGAGTTATAGGGGGCTATGATTCCACAAGAGAGGGAGCTTGAGGGACTAAGTGTTATTCCCATTTTCTTATTACCCTTTTTGTCTAAGGGAGGGGATCAATTATGTGAACTTATTGGGGAAGGCCATGAGGTTATTGTTTTCCCCACAAGGTTACTTAAACCTTCCTCTAATATGATGGGGGGGTTGGAATGATGACTTGGTCGTTGATTTCCCATTCACTCACTCATTCTTCCCTCACACACTCCCATGCACACACTCCCATGCACTCCCTAACCAATTCATCGACCCATCCTCACCTGTGTCTTGGTTGGAAAAGAAAAAGGAAACAAAGCTACAAAAGAATTAGCCACAAGATAGTTGGTTGTAGTTGTCACTTGTGTGATCCATCCGTGACCTAGGGCCTACATGTTTGAAATGCATTGTCATGTTCCCTGTTTTTCTCACAACTGTGAGTCCTGAGAGTTCCAACATTGAGATTCTGGACCAGTTGTGTTGGAATCCCTAACAGGAAGGAGAAGGGCTGCCTAAGGGACTGCATGGAAGAGAAGGGTGGAGGTCCATTCTCTCGAGTGGCACAGGATGGGTAGGAGAGATATGGGTACTTGGATTGTTTTGGGTGCTGGGAAACCTATGAGATATTGAGAGATGAATGGTTTGGGAACCCAAGTACACTCTAGAACCATCCTTGTGGATTCATAGCCCTGGATCGGGGGTGACACAACTGTTGATATTTGGAGCAACAATGCCTACAGTTGGGTGGAACGTCCTTGGTTTGAAGCCAGTCGGTGTGATCTTTCATAAAGATAAGTGCTCTCTGTCATGATATCCCTACCTGTGTATGAATTTATTTCCACTGTGTAATTTAATTATCATCTACATGTGTACGAATGTATTTATGTTGTGTATACTTAATTATCGTTTAACATAATTTTTAGATTATGCATGCTTGCTGGATATTGTTGTGCATGTTGTTAAATCTGTTATCTTATTCATCCTTAATGACTAAATAAGTTATCTTTAAGAGAAATAAGTCCATGGGTGGGCTTGCAGGTAGCGTACCAGACCTGTGGATGGATGGGTATGTTACATGGATGTCAAGGGCCCGCATGCCATATGAGAAAGATCAGACTTGGAAGGCCTTGATGATGACTTGGACGACATAGCTCAACCCTCACTTGGAAAATGATTTTCCCAGGAGGGGAAAAACGTCTTCTTTTTTAGCATGAGATCATGTGTCGGGGGCTAAGGCATGGTGGTGAGATGATATGCTTTGGGACTTGGAATGTTTTAGGAGTTTGAGGTATTGACCTTCAAGGAAGATATTTGGATGCTTGACACGTGGATTTGGAAAGCCTAGACACCCTCCTCTTTGTTGAGGAAAAGTTACGGATTACCTTACTCAATAATTTTAAGATCTTTCTTGCCTAGGAAAAGATAGCTCAGAATGTCACCCAGGGTTTATAGCCTCAAAATATTCACTCAATCCACAAGTATTAATTATGAGGATTGAGGCTGATTTTATAATTTAAATATGTTGTAATATAAAATAAAATTTATAAAAGATACTGGAATGTACACAAATTTTATGATAAAGTAAACATGGAGATGAAGAGTGAAAAAATGTAACCAAGTCAGGAAAACACATGTATGAGACAGAATAAGAATCTAATTTTATTTCATTCTGAGATACCAAAAGTGTTTTTCTCTTTACAAAACCCTTGTGAGGGTATGGACCAAAGTCTGATTTAGAGATATCCGATGAACACCATACAAAAAGACTCTGACAGTAAAGTAAAACTGAAATTAATAATCTCGATCATCTTTCCACGAATTGTTGCCATTTTGACTCTACAAGATATCCTTTATCAACCATGAAAATTAATTCACAAACAGAAAAGAATACACAAACTATCAATGATGAAACACCTCTAAAACAAGCATATGAAAAGTGTGGTTCATTCTTGAACCTTGTTGTCTACAATAAGACCCTACTGTCAAAAAGAGAATTAGGCTTTCAAATAAACTAAGAAATTAATGAAAACTGAAACTATCTCATGTAACTAAAGAGAAAACCTTAGTCTTGTTTTCTCCTTCTATTTTCTCCTTCTCTTTTATTCTCATTGAGCTTTTATTCTTTTCCAATAAGTTGAAGTAGTTCAACTACTTTATTTAGTTAAGTTGATTTAACTTAACTAATTAATTTAGGAGAAATAAATAATAATATTATAGTTAAGGGTCTTAATTAATAATAACTAAGTAGTTGGGACCCCTTGTGACTCCCATCATTTCTCAGTTTTAAATCATGAAATATAACACACAAAAGATAATCTTTTTGACCATATTCCACCCTTGTAACTCCCTTGAGTATCTTTTAAACTAGATATTTAAATATCAACAATAATTTATATCATATCCAAAAGAATATATATCCACATTATCCACAAAATATAAAAAATAAGGCTTGTTGTCCAAAATATGCTAAAAACCATTAAACATTGTCATCATCAACTAAATCACATAAAATATAATTTAAAAACCATATTTTCCAGTTTGTGAGGAAATTTTCCTTTTTTCACTGTTGTTTCCCTTAGACTTTTCTAAAGTATCTAGTGGTTTATTGGACCCTTAGGGTTGTATCTCGTTGATCATATGGGAAAATTCATCCTTTAAATGAAGGCAAGACGATATGGATTTAGAGGAATCAATGGAGGGAGAAGAAGGGGAGGATATTTCTTTAACTTTGTCTTGCACAGGTTGGGGAATATCAATTTTGAATCTCTCACTAGCGTGTGAAGACTGAACTGGAGAAATAACAATACACACATTTCGTTAAATTTGGAAATATTCTATTACACGGACCTCATCAACATTGATTTTTTTGTAAATTGGCATATTAAATTAAGATGAGATAAACCAGTTAGTGACCATGAATAGGTCAAACATGGGACTACTAGGTACAATAGTATAAATGGATGATAGGAGTGTGAAATAAACTCTTATAAGAAATCGATTTGAGCTAAATCATATTAGTATGTTTAACATCCAAGTGAGATATTATTGTTATGGACAACAAACCCAACTCAATGTTTGAATTTGGTGCCTAATGACTCCATCCCCCTTGCCACAACTAAGGGGGTTGTGGGTGGGAGTTGTTGATCAAATGACGATGTTGTGAGGATTTCCTAAGTGGAGGGAGGGTGCATCCCTTGCATTGGCTTGGTACAAGTCTAAATAGAAGTTAAATTTTCCTGCTTCATATTTCCTTTAAGAAGCATCGGGGAGGAGGTGAGAATTCTAGTAGTGTTAAGTGGGGGAGGCAGTCTCAGAAAAAAACATCTAAGCCTGAAGTATTATCTCATGTATATTAAGGTTGATCTAGGTCTTTGAAGAAGTTTGTAACTAGCACTATTGATCTATCTCCACTCAAATTTAAATTTGGAAAAATTCTATTACACAGATTTCATTAACATTGAGTTTTTTGTAAATCTCCATATTAAATTAAGACGAGTTAAACTAGCTAGTGACCATGAATAGGTCAAACATGGGACTGCTAGGTACAATAGTATAAATGCATGATAGGAATGTGAAATAAACTCTTATAAGAGATCTATTTGAGCTAAACCATATTAGTATGTTTAACATCCAAGT
>SNQJ01S0012396.1:9974-29211 GCA_010110895.2 Picea sitchensis | reverse complement strand
TATTGTTATGGACATCAAACCCAACTCAATGTTTTAATTTGGTGCCTAATGACTCCATCCCCCTTGCCACAACCGAGGGGGGACCTGTGGGTGGGATTTGTTGATCAAATGATGGTAATGAATCCATCCCCCTTGCCACAACTAAGAGGGGACCTGTGGGTGGGATTTGTTGATCAACTGAGGGTGTTTTGAGGATTTCCTACGTGGAGGGAGGGTGCATCCCTTGCATTGTCTTGGTACAAGTCTAAATAGAAGTTAAATTTTCCTGCTTCGTATTTCCTTTAAGAAGCATTGAGGAGGAGGCAATCATTCTAGTAATGTTCAGTGGGGGAGGCAGTCTCAGAAAAACACAACTAATCCTAAAGTATGCTCTCATGTATAGTAAGGTTGATCTAGGTATTTGAAGAAGTTTGTAACTAGCACTATTGATCTATCTCCACTCAAAGTTAAATTTGAAAAAATTCTATTACATGGACTTCATCAACATTGATTTTTTTGTAAATCTCCATATTAAATTAAGATGAGATAAACCAGCTAGTGACCATGAAGAGGTCAAACACAGGACTGCTAGGTACAATAGTATAAATGCATGATAGGAGTATGAAATAAAATCTTATAAGAAATCGATTTGAGCTAAATCATATTAGTATGTTTAACATCCAAGTGAGATATTATTGTTATGGACAACAAACAAAACTCAATGTTTTAATTTGGTTCCTAATGACTCCATCCCCTTTGCCACAACCGAGGGGGGTGTGGGTGGGAGTTGTTGAACAAATGACAGTGTTGTAAAGATTTCCTAAGTGGAGGGAGGGTGCATCCCTTGCATTGTCTTGGTACAGGTCTTAATAGAAGTTAAATTTTCCTGCTTTTTTTTTCCTTTAAGAAGCATCAGGGAGGAGGTGATCATCCTAGTAGTGTTTAGTGGGAGAGGCAGTCTCAGAAAAACACATCTAAGCCTATAATATTCTCTCATGTATATTAAGGTTGATCAAGGTATTTGAAGAAGTTTGTAACTAGCACTATTGATGTATCTCCACTCAAATCTATGAAGTACATCAAGTGGAAGTGCTTAAATGGGGATTCATTTTGGTCCATTGTGATGGAAATTGTCATGGACTGAAGTAAATGAGTGAGCTATGAGAACCAATTTATCTAGGAAAGTAAGCAATGGAGGCAAGGGTCTTCTAAGAGTGGTGCACAGGGAAATTTGATTATCAATATCTCCCTATCAACATGGTCGAGTTTTAAAAACCACTAACCAAATGTAATAATGTCATCCAAGTAAAGAGAACTATGCAATTGAATCATTACTTTCACCAAGTCTAGGAGAAAATGATAAGAATTTAACTATGGAATCGAATCATTACTTTCACCAAGTCTAGGAGAAAATGATAAGAATTTTAAATAGTGAAGAGATAGATGTTGAAACTTATTTTTCAAGGATTTTAGTTGAACTTTGTATATGCCTCAAATTGTGATGTTTGATTATTGATATTTTAATATAACTACAAAAAATATCAATTAAGATATTAAATTTCAAGATTAAGTAAATAATATTCAAAGTTATTCGTGTATGACCCATTAAGAACTCATTATCAATTTAATATAATTTGTTTTATAATAAAAAAATATCTTTATTTACATGGAAATTTATTTCAAAAATACGTTGAAACTTATTTTTCAAGGATTTTAGTTGAACTTGGTATATTTCTCAAATTGTGATGTTTGATTATTGATGTTTTAATGTTTTAATGTAACTACAAAAAATATCAATTAAGATATCAATTTTCAAGATTAAGTAAATAATATTCAAAGTTATTGATCTATGACCCATTAAGAACTCATTATCAATTTATTCTAATTTGTTTTATAATAAAAAAATATCTTTATTTAAATGAAATTTTATTTCAAAAATACATTGCATGTATATACTCATATTAATGTATCTAACTATATAAACTTAAATAACTAGCTTCATGTCTTGTTGGTTTATATGAGATGATTTCAATTACAAATAATTTATTTAATAATTGAAATTTACAAAATGTTGATATGGATGGTGAAATCAAATGTTTAATAATTTGAAATTTACAAAATGTTGATATGAGAGGGAATCAAATGTCACATTGGTACACAAAATTTCAAAGACAAACTATATATGACATTTCTCTAATGATGCTAAATAGTCTAGTTAACACTAGTTAACCCATGTTTTATTAACAAAGTTTTTTAACATGGACTTTTATTTAAAAAATACAATGTCACATTTGTAAATGTTTTATTAACAAAAGCATTTTTTACATGGAGTTTTATTTCAAAAATACAATGTCACATTTGTAAATGTTTTAATAACAAAATCATTTTTTTACATGGAGTTTTAATTAAAAAACTACAATGTTGCATTTGTAATATACCAGTATTAATGCATATATACAAATAAAAGTCAATAAATGACTTTTGTGGCTTATTGACTTATATGAGATGATTACATTTACAAATAATTGATTTAAGCATACATATTTACTATAAGTTATGAATTGAGAAATCAAATACCTGCAAGTTTGAAGTCATTCATCTATAACCCATCCCATTAGCCTAAATAGTCCACTTAACAATCACTATCATGAAATTCTAAGATGTTTCTTTTTAGAAGAAATGCATTGTTGTTTATAGATTTTTAAAAAATTATATTTTGCATTTATACACATATTAATGAATATAAATAAGTAAAAGTCAATAAATAACTATATTCCTTGTTTATACTACATGATTTCAATTTATTTAAAATACAAATTTACTTAAAAAGTTATGGGCAATGAAATCAAACAACTTACAACTCAAAAAGTTCAATTAGATATAATTCATCTATGGCACATCTCCAATGAAATTGGATAGTCCACTTGGCACTCATTATCAATTAACTATATTTTTTAAAGAAATACAACTTTTATTTACAATGGAGTTTTATTTTAAAAATCACATATCATCAGATTTTATACACTCATATTAATGCATATCAAAGGCAATTAAAAGTCATTAATGCACTCTGAGCCTTGTTGGTTTCTAATATGATATGACTTAAATTTTACAAATTTTAGTTGTTTTAAGTATACAAATTTACAATAAGCTATGGATTGAGAAATCAAATATCTTATATCTTAAAAAGTTCAAATGTATTCACCCATGACCCATCTATTATAGAAAAATAAAAGTCATTAAGTGACTTCAGGCCGTCTTTGGTTTCTAACATGATATGATTGTAATTACAAATTTTAGTTGATTTAAGCATACAAATTTACAATAAGTTATGGATTGGGAAATAAAATATATTTTATCTCAAAAAGCTCTAATGCATTCAAATTAATGACCCATCTTCCATTAACCTAATAGTCCACATAGAATTAAAGTATATTATTCTAATTATTTTGGTACAAAATGCATCTTTAATTACATGGAGCTTTATTTTAGAATTTAAATTTCACATTTATAGAAGTATTAAATAAATGTAAGTAAATAAAAGTCAATAGAGTGATTTGTACCTCATTGGTTCATATGAGATGATTTCAATTACAAATAATTCATTTAATTATCAAGTATATAATTCTAACTTTTTAGGCACAAAAAGGCATCTTTATTTACATGGAGTTTATTTTAAAATTTGTAATTTCATATTTTATACATGAGGTCAATACATATAAGTAAATAAAATTAAATAAAGTGATTTGTCTCATTGCCTCATATGATATGATTTCACTCATAAATAATTCATTTAATAATACAAATTTGAAGAAAAATTATCCAGTATAAAAAAAATTGTATGGTGCAACAATATCCATGTAAATAAACTATAAACACTAATAAAAATATATATTAATATTGTCACTAACATATATTAAAAAATATATATAAAAATTGTATTAAATTGATTCACCAATTGAAATTGGAATGTACTTGGGAACAAATCTTTAAAAGAAAATATCTTCATCTACTACAATGAAGTTGATGTTTTATTGAACATTCAAATGTAGCCACATTTTTTTATACAATGAAGTGCCTTGAAAAAGGGGAATAAACCCCATAGTTACATATCTTTGCTCTCATTCCTCAGATATGATTTTATCAGATTTTGTTTGACTGCACATCCTGATGAATTGAGACTTAGGATTTGTTGTATCTTATTAGAAGTACATTTGATAATTACATTATTTATCTCCATATTAAATCTCACAACCAATCTTTTCTCATAAAATTTATTGTACTCCGCTTTGGAATTTTGTTTGCAAACGACAATGTGACCTATCCCATGTGAACTCGAAGTCCCCCTATATCAATATTTGATTTTTCAAGTACTTTTTGAATGTACACGTTAGTAACATTTAATGTCCATATTGCAACATTATAGTTTTTAAGCAGTATTTTAATAGATCGACCGGAAAAGGCCTTAAAATAGGACTTTTCACCAAACCCTAACTGTTTTCTTTGAATAAGGACAATTTGTTCATTCTCTCTGTGTATGACGAGAATAATAATTCTTCCATCTCAAAGATCAATAACATATTTTGACTGATATTAATCCCCATTTGCATCTGCACTGCAACCACATATATGGTGTTAACATATCTCCACTTCAACACATCATTAATTAAGGACATCATAAATGAGATTTAAAAACATTTCAAAAATCATATTGTTATCTATTATCAACTTTTCTCTCAGATCTAAAGGGAACATTGTGAGAGTTTGATGGAAATTAAAATGATAATACAGTGTTCAAACAAACAAACTAATGATATATTAATTCGAATCACAGATTTTAAGAGTTATAATGATCAGTTAAATTGTAATTGAAAAACATAATTACAATGGCCCATTTCAAGCAAGCAAACTAATTATATATTAATTTTCATATACAACCTAATATACTCTAAATTTTGAACAAACTAGTTATTTATATGTTAAAATCAATTTTACACATTATGATCAATTAAACCATAATTAAAAAATAAAATAAAAATAGCAATGGTACAATGTAAACAAGGTAAAATTTAAACAAACAATCTAAATTATTATTTAATACCACTACATACAATTCCAGAATACATCGCTTAAAGAGCATGGAATACCACTTTTATAGGAACACATTAAACAACCATTCAAACCACTAACCTTTTATTAATGACAAAATAACAATATATTAATTTCTATTAATGACAAAACAAACCACCAATCCTTATATTAGTAAGATGAAATATAAGTCAACTTAAATTGAAAAATACTACAAAATATAGTAATAACTCATGATGCCATATATTTTGGAATAATAAATTTTTATAGGAACACATTAAACAAACATTCAAATCAATTAACCTTATTAACACAAAATAATAATAATTTAATTTCTATTAATGACAAAACAAACCACCAATCATTATATTACTATGATGAAATAGAGGTCAACTTAAATTGAAAAATACTTCAAAATATAGTAATAACTCGTGATGTCACATATATGACCAAGAATTTATATTATAATCATGTTATTCATGTTTTACATGAAAGATACTATTAAATGTCATTCAAAATTCTTCAAAGTAGCTCGCACGTCTGCTGTCTTGTTGAATTTATTCAATATTCTCCATGGATTGTTGATCAACCATTTTTCCTTTTCGTCCTTTCCAATGAATGGAGTGGCAAGAAGCATATTTTATTTGGGATTTTCTTTCACTATCTCAAGTGAACAATCCACTATAACAGTGTTAGATTCATCATATTGAGTGTGTGTATCCCACACTTTTCTCAATGATTTAGTGTGTATAGTTGTTGTTCAATTGTCAATGTCCTTATGCCTCTTTTGTGATTTGCAATTTGAAGCATTCCACGTAAACACAAGTCGATCTTGTGATGTTTTTTGAAACCAAATTTTCTATAACTTTGTTGCAATTTCTTTTGAAGTTGTCATCCAAATTGCAATGTCAAGAGATTCATTCTAAAAACACATATTATAAAATGTACTGTATGTGGATGTGAAACCAAAATAATCTTTTCCATTTCATCCTCAACCCTTCCCATTTTCTCAATATGTTCCTTTTTGTTGAATCATCATTGATGCTTTGATAGAAAACATCCTTTAATTCAAAAATAAATTAATTCTTTTCACTATTTTGGCTGTAAAACAATAACAAATAATCTAGTCCAAGCATTTTATTCATGCTAGAAGAAATTTTAATAAACATTTGTTGAGAAAATACACACCTTGAGTATTTTTTGGTAAATTTATAGATGAGACACTATTCTCTTGTATTATCTCCTTGCAACCTAAAGACAAAATGTTAAACTTTCAATCAAATACCAATAATACCTTTTTTTGATCAATTCTATAGAATAACACAATTAATACTTAACTAGAAATAAAATATAAACATTAACAATGCAACTTATATATATATATATATATATATATATATATATATAGCTACTTTATTTGTGCTTGTAACATACATTTGAAATGTTATGATTGTTACAAATATTAAAATTCTAAAAATAACAAGAAAAATAAAAGATAAGTTATAAGTACCTGGTATGATAATGCCTTCATGATTATATCTTTGCATCTTCACTTGTCTTTTTCTTATTTTGTTTTTATAATATCTAATTACTATGTTATGAATAGTGACAATAAATAAAATTCACCAAAGAACATAACATACAATAAAACATGTATAGTACCTGATTCATCAAATTGAATAATATAGTTTTGTTTCATATTCACTTGATCAATGCCTTTGTTCTCTTGGCTCGTCACTATAATAAACATAACAAATGTTATAATTGTGAAAATGAATAAAATTGTTCAAATGACTAAACAAACAATGAATCATGTTAGTTTTCTGGCACATTCCATTTATCATTGTATTTCAACATATGAAATGATATGAATTGTGATAGTGAAAACAATTATAAAAAAACAAGAGAAACAACAAACAAGTTAAGTACATGATATCATATTGTGATCGATCAATGGGTTTTCCATCTCCATCATTTCATGCCCTTTGTTTTGATTAATGTTAAGTTGTTCTTACATTCTCATAATAGACATCCAAAAATGTTATTAAATGTGGCAATTAGATAAATTTTCAAAAATAACAAGAGAAACAACCAAAGAAATTATGTACCCGTTATGGTATCTTCTTCTCTTTTCATTTCAATCTCCAAGTTTTTTTCAGCATTATGCACACTATATTGATTATTCATTTGTTACACAATGTCATCATTCCCTGTTTCACAATCTCCATCAATATTCATAGTAGTAAAAAACTTGTGTATATAAGAATTCTAAACAACATATAATCCCAAGAATTGCAAAAGAAATAACAAAAGAAGTGCAATACCTGAATTTTTCCAACAAATTATTGGATCTTGGATTTGCCAATTGAAAGGATTTGTGATTATTCAACATGGTTATCATAAATGTGACTTTGTTTGTACAACACATGCAATTCTTATTCTATGTGTACAACATACCTTCATTAAATTTGTCCCCGCATAAAGAGAAATAATCACTGCTGCATCACTACATTGTATGTAATGTCTTGCTCCTTACGACAACAACTCTGAAAACAAATTTTTATTTATTAGTCTCAGCGCATGTGAAGTAAATAAGCACACTTGACTCTTACCACGTCGCCACTCGACAACCAACAAGACGCAACCACCTAAGTTTAGCCAAGAAGACTGAAGGCACACACAATGAGTAACTGCAAAATTATACGACCATAGGCATAAGGCAAACACAAACATTAAGACATATTGGGGTGCAATGTTAGTTAACGCAGAGGGAAGAATCCATGGATTTAGGGCTACTATTCCTACACAGGTGAGCATGCTTAGTCTTATCGCCTTCTTGAAAGAAGATTAGATGTGTACTCGGGCCGAATCGCTAGGCGTAAACTAGTAACTTCACCTAGAACAAGATGCAAGCAAGACTAACACAACAATATGACCCTACATATCACAGTGACCTCAAGAAATAAACGACCCTAGACATAAGGCATACAACTAGTACCGAAGAAGAAAACGACACAAGGTGTTACGTACAGTACCTTCACGGATGGAAGAATCCAACAAGAGAGTTTACTATTTCTACACAGAAAAACAAGGCTTTTAGTCTTATGTCCTCTCGAAGGAAGATTAGACAAAGCTCCTCGGCCGAATCGTCAGGCAGAAACCAATAAATCTTTTAGGGAGTCACAATAGTGGAAACTGTGCCTTTAAAAAAAACCTGAGACTCTTGATACGGCAAAAGATTCCTTACACCGGAAAAAATCACTCACACAGACATAAATACTAAGCAACAAGAGGAGTCTACATCCCACCTGACACAAGAAGACCAAGCAATCAAGATTTCAACCAAGTACAATAATAATTAAGGAATATCACGACCACTACGGAAAGTGCAACCCGAAGGGATCTAGACAACACTCGACCATCCTTAGAACGAGGCATTATCCACGACTCAATTAGCATTATTTACCGATCCGTTACTACTTGTAAAATTCCATTAGTTCACAAGATGTCAATCTACTCTTAAAAACAATGTAAGAGAAATTAATTTCAATTCCTTAATACCAAGTCATAAAGACTGAATGTAATTTAGTTTAAGGACTTGTGTATTTTTATAGGTTAACAAATCTTCAACAACCTTCAACCACATTACCTTAAAATGAAAACAACAATATCTCCTTTCAACAACCTTGCAAATAAATGACAATCATAATACCTTTGGCCTTACATAAGTTATAATATAGGAGGTATAAAGAATAAGCATGAAGGAAAATAAGAATTTGATAACTACAACATCACCTAGTGCAATAAATCTAACATTTATTCTATATAAGTAAAACAAACCCCTACCCTTTTCATGTAAAAATATATGAGATAAACCCATGAGTAGACATCAATCCTTCATGGATTTGAAGTCAAGGCATTGACATTAATATTATTACCACAAAAACTATCACCTTACCCCTCATTAAGAACAACATAACTACCAAAACCTAGCCATAATTAACCGTGTACTCATTTTATAACAAGAATAACATTGTTATTTAAACTATGAATGGATTTTACTTACTAGACATTGTAAATAAATAAAATCAATGTTAACTTGATAAATTAAGATCAAGGAATGGAACGAAGCTACCACTCTACTTCATCACAATATAAATCCGCATTACATTTATTTACGTTAACATGGCCAATGAATTAACAATAAATTTTAAACTTCATGTCACCAACACAAATCATTATATTCTGGTTTCATTATGCCATAACTTTCTTCCTTCACCAATTGCAATAAAAATATCATCATATTATAGTTAACATCAATTTCTGAAACTATAATGAGATAACATTATAATTAAAAAAATGGCAATATATAAATAAGCAAATTTAAAATGACAATGATAAAAATGACAATATTGAAAATGCCAAATATCAATATAAAAAGACAATATTTAAAGATAACATTAATTTAAAAATCGATATGCAGAAATAACATCATTTTCACATATTTTGGTGACATTAAAGCTTACAAGGTTAATTTCACTCGCAGTCACAGGTAAACAATCAAACGCATACAAAAAAAGGCCCACTAAATAAATGCCCACGCCAGAATGATTTCGTCAGAGATACTCTGTCTCAGAGTCACAAAATCTCGTCACGTGCAATTTCTATTCAGAGATAATTTCATTTCAGTCATAGGTAATCTTGTTCATAGGTACTGCTCAGAGATAACTTTAGCTCGCAAATATAGGTAAACAATCAAATGAACAACAAAAAAATGCCCACTTAAATAAAATTAATAAAACGGGATGTCCAAGACGCATTTTGCCACCATGGCCAAACAAGATGACAATAGTTTCTTTAATGGACTGACAGTAAATGGTAATCGAATGACGGAAGGTTTATAAATGAATTTGACAGTGATCTTTATGAAACTCAAAGCCCACAAAACGAATCGCCCACAACAAATCGAGAAAACACCCACAGTAAAAGATTCGCCCACAGAGAACGAATAGTGATAAAATCAGCCAACATAAATAGCCCACAAGCGCTACCCTGGCAATCTTCGCCATCTTTTAATGACCGAGAACTCACCATTTGCTTCATAAAAAAAATCCAATCTCAACTGGAATGCAGAAAAACTAAAAGCCAGAGAAATTACAACAAATTACGGTCGATCCCTCGAGGGTCTAGTTGAAGGTAGAGGGGTTTTTGTTAGATGCATTAGCAGCTTACTCAATACTGAAGGAGAAGTCACTAGGTTGCCACAGCAGCAACTACAAGACCAAAACGTTGTCCAGGACCAGTCCAATTATTGGGATTCAATAATAAAGGATGCCGTGACATTCCGTGAATGCCCAACTAAATCCAATACCATGACCGTGGAATTCATCATAGGATCAAGGATAAATAAAATAAATCAGTAATTCCCAAAGGAACACCCACATTACGTAGTAACCAACAATAAAATAAATGCCTCAGAACTAGAATCTGCCCGCTGAAAATAAAAAGAAACAAACTTGTGCACATAAAGCAATCCCATTTAAAATGATGGATTGGAAGGTGTGAAATACATACGCAGAAAAACCCAACCGCCGCCAGTGATACAAGGAATTTCACAAGGAATTTCGCAAGGGAAAAAAAACAGATGGCAGCGTAACATAAATGGGAAGAATATATTGGCAACGCAACACATAAAGTTATTTCAAAAACTGATTCAGACAATTATATTCAATAAAATTCAGTCATAAACATTTTCATCATCTCACTAATAACGGAGGTAAATAAACTTATTAACAGAGGCAAATCACAATACATTCTAGTCTAGTAAATTACAAGTCGTACCGTTGCCTTAACTCTACCCTGATGATGTCCCATGTTCCATGTTGTGTCCCATCTGCCTTCTCCTCGCCGCCGATCAGAGACTCACCCTGCATTCTCCAACACTGTTAGGGTATCAGCTCTTATCCCTCCCTCGAAATGCTAAAGGGGCCACAGATAAGATCCGTAGATAAAACTATTTCACTTTCCAGCTACCACCCAATACCACAGAAATTCCCAACTCCTCACAAGAAATGCTATCTCTCAATCCGCACAGAATATTACTTCAATCGCTCAATCCCCCTCTTCCTTCCTTTCCTTTCTTTATAGAATTTTGAGACCCACCTATCTTTCCTAAATCATTATTAATTTAATTTTAACAAAGTCCCTAAAAATTCTCTGTCATCCAAGTGTCACTTATCCCTACGGTTCTCCAAAAATAAATTCTTTTTAATAATTAAAAGACCAAATTCCCTCACCCTTAGTCACCCTAAAATTTCTCCTAGGGTTCCTAGATCTCCTCTCATTCTTTTAATAACTTCCTAAAATGAAGTTGCCAAGATTTGGTTCATTTTAGTAACCCTTAATTGTTGATTCCTTTTGCTTTTACCCCATGCGTCCCCTACTTTCCATTATTAAGTTTCCTTATTACAAGTTTCCTTATTTCTATTATTTATTTCTTTTTATTTTAAACCCAAAAAGATAAAATGCACTTATTAATTCTTTCTATATTTTAAATTCATTGCTTTTATACTCTCACATGTTTTAAACTTTATATTCCTTTTTACCATTAACAATTAATGTGATTTTAATTAATTTATTCCCTCTCTTCTTCACTAATTCCCTTTAATTTTAAGAAGACTTTAATTAACACCTAGATATTTAGCTTTACTCTCATGTTTATTTTGTGGTGATCTTTTCTTAGGGCTTGTCGTACCAGTCTTAGAGATGTTTGAAATTTTAGGTTTAGATTCGGACAAGGACAATCAATTAGAGGAGTCATTTTGAGAATTTCTAAAGGCATTAAGGTCTCAAGGTCATCTAGGTTTGTCTCATCATCACTATCAATGCAACGCAGTCTTCAGATGCACCATTTGCTCCAAGGTGCCACTACTGCTTTGTTTCGCTATGGACGCTCCTCTCAGATAACCACGCGTCTGCTGCGCCACTCGCCTCCTTTGCTTCTCATATGGCGTAGTCTCTTTTAGGATGCAACTAATGCACCCAAGGGTGCCACTGGGCCGAATTTGACTGACCGTAGACATCTTAAGTAACCCCCGAGTCACTACTCCACCAGTGAACCCCAGGGGAGACTAAGGGTTTCATAAGGCCCCCGCCTTATTAGCATTTCTTAGAATCATCGTGAGCGACTGTCAAGTACCGCTCTCATGACATTGGTAGGATCCTCAACTAGGTGTAATTCTGCTAACTCATGCTGAGCTACTCTGCTGAGTGCTAGTAGGTCGCGGGCAGGCTGTCCACCTCTCCCTCAACCTCTCGAAATCAAAGCTCCTTTACTCCATACATGTGAGTCCTGGCTTTAAAGCTATCGTCAGATCACATCATCAACCATCATGTCATACTATGTCAACAAATATATCATCAAATCAATAAATATCATGGTAAATAAATCAACTCAAATATCACACTCCCTAACTCAATCCTGAGTCCAAGGAAATCCATCGATGCCTCTGCATCCTCAATGTCAAAAAACCTGCACACTCAAATAAACCGAGTCAACAGCACCTGAGATATAATAATAGTAATACATCATGTCATCTATCATAACGCATCATAATTGAGTATTATGTTTTAACATCAAAAGTCCAGATCACTTGAGAGCAAGTGTCCTCAAATAATAAGTTTTGTAAGCATGCTGCATGGGATGTTAAGTGCTGTATTTCCAATAAACCCACCGAGAAATTAAAATTCTCTCATTTTCATCATTGATGTCTTCAAAATAGAGAGTACCGAAGCTGAAGTTGTTTTGATCAAGTATATAATTGTATAGTTAAAACTATATCATAAATATAACTACTTTGTGTCTCATAGACATAATTTCCATTAGTCATTTCATAATTGAACTTGAAATTCTTTATAGCAATTTCCAGAGCTTAGTGTACATCATTGTAGGACCAAATTTCTACTAAGATGACTATAGTAAAATCATTCAAATTTCATGTTTTTGGATAAAAAATTGAAACAACTCAATATAATAATCCTTGTGGAATGGTTCTTTTTTCCAAAGCCAATGTATCTAGAACAATAAGGTAGGTACATAATATTGGCTGCAACTGAGAAGGAAAGAGTGCAAAAGTGTTGACAAAAGACCAAGGCTCCCAACAAGACAACCGAATCCAAAATTGTTGTCAACTTGTTGAATGCTTGTTGATGAATCTATTATTCTATCAAGGACTCCACATGTTTGTTGAGAAAGGGACTCAATTTTTGTATTTCAGGTTCCTTTTTACATAAATAGGGTCTCTCACACAGCCTTGGCTTGTTGGTACCATGATATCATCGATTTCATAATGTTCGAGAATATTGGTTGTTGTAAGTGTGTTCTCATTTAGTTTCTCATCATGACTTTGACAATATGTAACCATTGCATCCAAGATTGTTCTATTGGTTTTCAATTTGGAACAATAATCTTTTAATTTCATGGCATTGGTTGGATAGTTTGGTGGAATATAAAACCAAATGGTTCCATCCAATAGCTTATCTCCTACATATAATTTCTTCTGCTTAGTCCCTAAGGAGACAGAGAGAAGCAACTCTGCCAAACTCTCTCAGAGACATTTGTCTCAGAGAGTTCTCAAAACTAGGTTGACTCAGAGAACACTTCAATATGCCTAATTGGTAACAAGTAAAAACAATGTCCCATTTATCCTAAATAGGTTGATCAATATATAAGAGAACCCTTTTTCAACAAAATTTGTAATTGGACAATCGAAGAATGAGCATAACATTTCATCATCAACTCTGTTAATATATATATATATATATATATATATATATATATATATATATATATATATATATATATATATATGTAACCAATATCAAAATTCAATGTAGATATGAAAATATAA
This sequence comes from Picea sitchensis, assembly GCA_010110895.2. Classification (NCBI taxonomy): domain Eukaryota; kingdom Viridiplantae; phylum Streptophyta; class Pinopsida; order Pinales; family Pinaceae; genus Picea; species Picea sitchensis. Next base: position 15,235 of record SNQJ01S0012396.1, on the reverse strand, counting down.
GATTTTTTTAAATTAAATAAGTGAATTTATATCTAATGAGACTTCTTTCTAAATATGAAAATATATGACCTATATTATCAACTTAGATAAGTCACAATGTTTAACCTTCTATTTAAAATAGAGAGAATCATAATAACAAACAATAGAGTGAAAAATAATTAAAATTGCATACCCTCCCAAATAGAATTTTCAATCCTCCTTTTCTTAAATTTATCATTGGCAATTAAGAAATATCTTGCAGATCACATACAATCAATGAATGGAGTTTTGTAGAACACCTTGTTTGCATAATTTAGTTGAAAACAAATACTAATCACCACACTGGGTTCAACTGATGGATCCAAGAATCGAGCATTACATTCTTTATACTTTCTCTTTGCCTCTGTAGATACACTATATTTAGGATTTCCTAAAATTTCTTTTTCTACTTGGATGGTGTGTGTTGGCCATCAACTATCCAAAAATTGATGTTCTCAAAGATCTATATCCTGCCTCATTTGCAATTTTATAGGGTTTACCAAATGATCAGACCATTGATATTGAATGGAACTTAAGAGCACTCTAATAATGATGTTTCTGAAATTTCTCCGTAAATGATTTCCCACTAATACTTGAACATTTGAATCATCCCATGATCTCAATTTAAATACTTTAGGGGATTCCCTACATTTTTCAAAATCCACCTTTCTGCGGAAGGTACTTGAAAATAACTAACATTCCTTGAATGTTGCATGAATTTCATCACATTGGTCTCCAAGTTTCACCTGTTTGAGATTCAACTTTCCTAGCTTTCTAAAAATCTATAGCAGGTTTGAAATCACTTTCTACAATGTTTTCTTCCAAGTTAATTAAATATAGTCTTCTTAAAGCAAGTAATTGAGCATCTATTTTTTCATCTGGTATTTTGTTAGGTAGTTTACTCTTTTGCTGCAAATAAAGAAGCACAAATGATGTTTGTTTTACATATCAAATAGAGGTATTTTAGAACAACAATGATACGCTCTAAAAGATATATGCATATTTTTAAACCAGATTTAATAAAGCTTTCATAACTATCCAATTGGAACATTGAATTTTTATTAGCTGGAACTCATTTATACTAATCAAATCTCAAGTCTAAATTTGGTGTATTCCACTTGACAAGAAACCAATTTTACTTCAATTTCTTTTAATAATCTCCAACCGGAATTGATGTGTCTCTCATTGTGAGCATAGCAATTCAAAATTATTCCCAATATATTTGGATATTTTCCATCTATGGATCCAAATAGATACAACCGAAACATATCTATTGGCTGCTTATTTGAACATACCAATCATCCACAAAGTCATAGTTATTGGATGTATTGTACTTCCTAATCATTTCAAAGGAGAATAAAATTGTTGTTGAAACCGGCAATTTGAGTGGCATGAGTTTTTGTTTTTTGGATGATCGTGTAGTATTTTGCTTGCTTTGGAGTTCTAGGGACCTAAAACAATAATAAGAAATTGTTATCATAAATCAAAATAAAATTATACTACAAATTTCCATCACACATTTTCTATTGAAATTTGAAAGGACCATCTAATCTAACCATTTTTAAAAGAGTATAAATAATAAAACCATACCAATTGAGGAGGAACTATTTGTGTATCAGCTTGATTTTCCTTTTTTTTCTAAATGTTATATGGAATTTTGATGTGCTATATCTCCATATGTTTCTGAAAACAATAGTTAAAAATTGTCTATAATTTCAAATAGATGGAAAAAAAAAACATGCAATATCAAACACTACTAAAGAGCCTTATAATATATCATTTTTTCGCTTACATGCACAAGAACAAATACATTTATGTCCTATGCAAGCTACCCACATAATGATATAACCAAATTCATCTAGTGTCAAATTTCATACGAATATTATCTAACTATTTGTAAATGAGTATAAGTTAGAATTTAAAATGTCATATGAACATAATACTTGTGATGTGTCATATTTGGATTCACTTTTTTCCTTGATGTTTTAGTTTGAATTTCAGTTGCACCGTGGTTCTTATCATATGAAAATATTCTTGTAAAATATAATATTACAATAATTTCAAAAGAATTAAAAGAACAAGAATAAAAAATACAATTGTTTTCTATAACATCCAATTTCATACATATGCACAACAACATGGAAGTCCATGACACAATAAACCTTACTTATAACAAAAAAAAAATAGCTCCAAATTTTAATCATTAATACTAGCATATTGTTTTAACCATTTGTAACTATTGTTTAAACCTACTTGAAACACACATACCATTTAAAGAATATTGTACATGATTCCGCTTATTTCTTTTTCTTCCACATTTTTCTTTTTCTTGATAATCCCTTTGAAATTTCACCTCTTCGCTCATAGTCCGTGATTTCAAAATAAAATAAAACTATTACCACAACTTGAAATTATTGAATACAACATAAATTTATAAATATTACTTTTATGACATTGTACTTGTAAATAAAAATGAACAAGAACATGACAACTATTTGAACAAAGATATTATAGAACATAAATTGCATCATTTTGATTGTTCATTGAGAAAAACTAGCACCCACTAGCTTTCCTTCTTATAGAAGTGCATTGCCAACAACAACATTATATAGTGAAAAGAAAACTAACTACTGCTCAACTTCCATCTAAGAAAGGAATGAGTGTAAATCTTATGACAATGTCATATTTAAATACAATTATTCTTTCATAGTCATAGATACTCTTCGCTCTCTCTAGAGCTGATAAAAAAAACGTCTCAAACAACACCATTCCACCTGGCAGTGAAAAAGGTAGCACTGCATAATCCTTTCACTTTTCAATAAGCATAAGCATTTCTAACAACATCATTCCAATCAGTGGAAAGCCAGTATTTACTTAGCTTTCCCTTTGCACAAGCACAAGTGCATATCAAACAATATCATTCCATCTAGGCTGGTTAGTACGCTAGATTTCCCTTCTTGCACAAGCACAAGTGACCAAACAACATTATTCCACCATGGGGAAAGTGCACATGGGGAAAGCTATCACATGCTATATTTCCTTCTTTGCACAACAACAAATGCATCTCAAACATCATTCTAGCTTAGGGTAAAGTTAACATGTGCTAACTTTACCTCTCACACTAGTACAAACACATCTCAACAACATAATTCCACTGTAAAAAAAACTAATGTGTGCTAACTTTCCCTCTTGGACAAGCACTGCATGCATTCTAACATCATTTCACCCATGGGTTTCAAAGATAGAACGCGGCTATTTTTCCCTTGTGGTCAAACTACACCCAGCATATAAACAACATCATCCCACCATGGAATAACAAGAACAAGTGTTATCTTTTCCTCTTGCACAAGAACAAGTGCATATCAAACAACATCATTCCAATCTTTTAGAGTAAAAGCTAGTGCATGCTAGTTTTTCCTCTAGCACAAGCACATATCAGAGAACATCATTCCACCTTCGGGAAAGCTAGTGTGCTAGTTTCCTATTACACAAGCACAAGTATCTCGAACAACATCATTCCAATCAGAGATAGGTCTAGTATAAAGCTAACTTTCCTCTCATAACAAGCACAAACATCTCAATATCATTCCACTGGGGGAAAGCTAGCATCGCCAAATTTTTGTTTTGCACAACCAAAAGCGTATCTAAAACAACATTATTTAAGTGTGGGGGAAAGCAACATACGCTATCTTTTCATCTTGCACAAGCACATTTCAACAACATCATTCCATCATGGGGAAAATATAGCGCGTTCTAGTTTTCCCTCTTGAACAAGAACAAGTGCATATCAACAATATTTCATTCCACCAGTGGTGGAAAGCACATGCTAGCTTCCTCTGCACAAGAGTACAAGTTCATCTCGAAACACATCATTCCAACATGGGGAGCTTAGCTGCAGTAGGGAAAATCAGCATGCTAGTATTTCCTCTTGCACAAGCATAATTTCATCTCAAATATCATTATAGTAGCATAGGGTAAAGTTAACGCTGCTAATCCTCTTTTCCTCGCACAAGTACAAACACATACCAAACAACATAATTCCATCAGAAAGTCTAGTGTGTGCTAAGTTTCCCTCTTGGACAAGTACATATGAATTTCAAACATCATTTCACCATGGGAAAGCTAGCATGCTAGTTTTCCCTTTGTGCACAAACTGTGAAGGAGCATCTAGAACAACATCATTCCACAATGGAAGAAAGCTAATGCTTTTTGTCTTGCACAATCATCTCGACAACATCATTCATGGAAATCTAAAGGGTTAGCTTTCCTCCCACAAGAACAAGTGTATATCAAACAACAACATTCCACCTTGGAGTAAATCTTGTGCATGCTAGTATTCCCCAGAACAAGAACATATCAAAGAACATCATTCCATCTTCGAGATGCTAGTGTGTGCTAGCTTCCCTATTACACAAGCACAAGTGCATCTCGAACAACATCATTCCATCGTAAGTAAAAACTAGCATGTGCTAAATTTTCCTCATGAACAAGCACAAACACATCTCGAACATCATTCCATCATGGGGGAAATCTAGCACGTTCTAACTTTATGTTTTTCACAACAACTAGCACATCTAAAACAACGTTATTTCAGCGTGGGGGAAAGCTAACGCGTGCTATCTTTCCATCTTGCAAAAATACATCTTGGACAACATCATTGCACCATGGGGGAAAACTAACACATACTAGCTTTCCCTTTTGCACAAGCACAGGTGCATATCAAACAATATCATTCCACTGTGGGGGAAAGCTAGCGCGTGCTAGCATTCCCTCTTGCACAAGAACAAATGCATCTCAAACAACATCATTCCACCATGGGGGAAAGCTACCGTGTAGTGGAAAGCTAGCACGTGCTATATTTCAATATTTCACAAGCTCAATTGCATCTCAAACATCATTCTAGCATAGGAAAACGTTAGCATGTGCTAACTTTCCCTCTTGCACAAGCACAAATGCATCTCAAACAACATCATTCCATCATGGAGGAAAGTCTGTGCATGTTAGTCTTCCCTCTTGCACAAGCATAAATGAATCTCAAACAACATCATTCAACCCTAAGGGAAAGCTAGCGTGTGCTAGCTTTCCCTCTCGTAGAAGTACAAGTGCATCTTGAACAAAATCATTCTACCGTAAAGAAAAGCTAGCGTGTGCTAACTTTTCATCTTGCATAGGCACAAAAGCACCTCGAACATCATTCCACCATGGTAGACGTGCTAGCTTTCCCTCTTGCACAACTACAAGCG